>AP028443.1:15701578-15780630 GCA_036509395.1 Antheraea yamamai | reverse complement strand
TTCCAGTTTTCTAGTCGTATTTTTTGTTAAAACCCATGTTTGGCTGCCATACATTAAAACAGGTAGTACGCAGGAGTTGAAAAGTTTTTTCCTTTACATTGATGTGAAGACTTTTGTCTTTCATGGCCTCTCTTAGGCTCCAGTATCTCTTCCAGCTATTTGTCATTCTTCTCTAAACTTCTTTGCATATAGGATCCTCTTGTGTTATTAACTGTCCCAGATAGATGTATTCGTCCGTGTAACCGATTTGGTTATTTCCTAGATGTATGGTGGTTTTCTTCCCGTTTGTCATAACTTTTTTTTTTCTTCTGGGTTCAACTTTAAACCCATCTTCTCGCTTTTATATGCTAGTTCATGTATCATTTGTTGTATGTTTTCCGGTGATTGAGCAAATAACACTATATCGTCTGCGAATCTTAAGTGTGTTAGGGAGGCTCCATTTATATTGATTCCGAGGCTTTCCCAATCAAGCTCCCTAAAGATTTATTCCAGCACCGCTGAGAATAATTTTGGGGATAAGGGGTCTCCTTGTCTAACACCCTTTCCTACTCTAAATGGCTTACCTTTCTTTTCTAGTTGTATTCTCGCAGTACTATGGCTATATACATTTTTTATTAAGCGGATATATTTTTCGTTCGATTCCTTGTTCCTTTAGGGACTTCCATATCTTTTCGCGGTATAAGGAATCGAACGCTTTGGTATAGTCGATGAAAGCAATATAGTACTCGCGCTGATAGGCTTTATACTTGGCTAAGACCTGGCGGACAACATGAATATGATCGATTACCGAATAGCCTTTCCGAAGACCTGCCTGTTCGATGGGTTGATTTTCATCTAGTATTCCTTGTATCCGTTTTAAAATGATCTTGGCAAATATCTTATATACGTTAGACATGAGACTGATTGGACGGTAGTTTCCGATGTCGTGTTTGTCTCCCTTTTATATAGAAGGATAATGTTTGATTCCGTCCATCGCTGGGGCTTACCTTTTGTGTCTATGATATCTTTAAAAATTTCCGTGAGGATCGGGGTGTGATAGCCTGCTTGTTTTGAATTAAGATCTCTGTTATTTATACCATCGGGTCCGGGTGCCTTATCTCTCCGTTGTGTGTCTATTGCTTTCTCTATTTCTACATGAAGGATTTTGGGGATATCTGAGGTCTCTGCCAAATTTATTTCTTCTCGCGAGGTGTCATTGTAATCATACAGTTCTTTGTAATAGGATGTTGCAATTTCTAATATGTCTTTTCTATCGTGGTTCCATTTTCCTGCCTTGCTTTTCATTTTTACTACCCAGTCTATAGACTTCGTTAGTTCCTTGTACGCTTTTTTGACACCACCCGTTTTTATTATGTGTTTTTCAATAGTCTCCATTCTATTTCTGTTCCTATCTATTCTTATGTTTTTCTTTATTTCTTTGTTAATTTCTGTAAGTTGTTTTCTTCTATCCTTTGCGTCTTTTGTGTTAACTAAGTGGCCCCTTTGTTCTAGCAATTCTATAGTGGTAGTTGTAAGCCATTGTTTGTGTTCCCTATTGGTATTTGCAGCGAGTTTTGTTTCAGTTTTAATAATATTCTCTATCCAGTTGCATTTTCCTGTATATTTAGGTTCTTTCTTTGCGTCTTTTCTTTTTTTCTTTGTGTTTTCTTTAAAGTTTGAGAATTTATCTCTAGGCTGGCTGTTAATTGTTCCATTTGATGTTTTCCAGCTTTACCTCTACAGGTTCTTTCTTTGGTCTAGGTTTTCTTGGTTGTGTTGTTTTTAATTCTGCCCTGATTAACCTGTGATTGGTGTTGAAGTTGAATTGGTTAATGACTTTGAAGTTACTGAAATAGGTATTCTTGTTCGTCATGCAGAAATCAATTTCATTTTTCGTTTTCCCGTCTGGTGAGATCCAAGTCCACATTCTTTTCTTACTTTTCTTATATATAGTATTTAAAATAGTAAGGTTGTTTTTAGTGTGAGGTTCATAATTTTTTCTGGTTTCTGCTTTTGGTTTTGTTGCAGTATGTGAATGGGCCTAGTGCGTTTTCACAACAAGATGACATAACAAGACCTAATCTCGTTAGGACTTTCCAGGGAGTTTTTGTGACATTTCAGAATTCATGTCCCGTGGAGATCATTTCCCATCCACTTCAACTTGTTCGCAAAACCAAACTATATTACGTAAAACACCGTCAATATTACAAAATATGGAACCAAATAAACACAAGATTATGAATAAAATATTAAAACCACTTCATGACCCATTTCTAGATCCCAGCCATCGCTGATCTGATCTCTGAACATTACTAACTGGTGTAATGAAAATCTAAGGCGTGTAAATAGCCCAGGCGCGGTCATAAGGGCTGGAGCGCATAAACACTTATTAAAGTAAAATAATTAGCGGAACTATAAAGTACTCACCGAACAGCTAGCCGTGGCAGAATATCCTCGCCCGCCCACACAAGAGGGTAGGCAGAGACGATCTTTGGAGGAAGATAGCTATTCCTGTAGTGCGGGTTTTCTTAATTTACGGAGCGGTGTGGTGACACAATATTAAATGTCTATGACACTCACTATGTCTGAGTGTCTTACCAGTCTTTCACTGCATTTAAAATTCTGCATCTCTTGACCACCTGGGAACTCAATAACTAGAACCTAAAGTTTTTGGCGGGATCTTGAAATGTCATGTAGTGGTTTTAATATTTTATTCATAATCTTGTGTTATTTGGTTCCATATTTTGTAATATTGACGGTGTTTTACGTAATATAGTTTGGTTATTGTGAACAAGTGAAGTGGATGGGAAATAATACCACGGGACATGAATTCTGAAATGTCACAAAAACTCCCTGGAAAGTCCTAACAAGAGATTAGGTCTTGTTATGTCATCTTGTTGTGAAAACGCACTAGGCCCATTCACATACTGCAACAAAACCAGAAGCAGAAACGGAGAAAAAATTATGAACTTCACACTAGAAAACAACCTTACTATTTTAAATACTATATATAAGAAAAGTAAGAAAAGAATGTGGACTTGGATCTCACCAGACGGGAAAACGAAAAATGAAATTGATTTCTGCATGACGAACAAGAATACCTATTTCAGTAACTTCAAAGTCATTAACCAATTCAACTTCAACACCAATCACAGGTTAATCAGGGCAGAATTAAAAACAACACAACCAAGAAAACCTAGACCAAGAAAAGAACCTGTAGAGGTAAAGCTCGGAAAACATCAAATGGAACAATTAACAGCCAGCCTGAGAGATAAATTCTCAAACTTTAAAGAAAACACAAAGAAAAAAAGAAAAGACACAAAGAAAGAACCTAAATATACAGGAAAAATGCAACTGGATAGAGAATATTATTAAAACTGAAACAAAACTCGCTGCAAATACCAATAGGGAACACAAACAATGGCTTACAACTACCACTATAGAATTGCTAGAACAAAGGGGCCACTTAGTTAACACAAAAGACGCAAAGGATAGAAGAAAACAACTTACAGAAATTAACAAAGAAATAAAGAAAAACATAAGAATAGATAGGAACAGAAATAGAATGGAGACTATTGAAAAACACATAATAAAAACGGGTGGTGTCAAAAAAGCGTACAAGGAACTAACGAAATCTATAGACTGGGTAGTAAAAATGAAAAGCAAGGCAGGAAAATGGAACCACGATAGAAAAGACATATTAGAAATTGCAACATCCTATTACAAAGAACTGTATGATTACAATGACACCTCGCGAGAAGAAATAAATTTGGCAGAGACCTCAGATATCCCCAAAATCCTTCATGTAGAAATAGAGAAAGCAATAGACACACAACGGAGAGACAAAGCACCCGGACCCGATGGTATAAATAACGAGATCTTAATACAAAACAAGCAGACTATCACACCGATCCTCACGGAAATTTTTAAAGATATCATAGACACAGAAGTTATTCCCCAGCAATGGACGGAATCAAACATTATCCTTCTATATAAAAAGGGAGACAAACACGACATCGGAAACTACCGTCCAATCAGTCTCATGTCTAACGTATATAAGATATTTGCCAAGATCATTTTAAAACGGATAGAAGGAATACTAGATGAAAATCAACCCATCGAACAGGCAGGTTTTCGGAAAGGCTATTCGGTAATCGATCATATTCATGTTGTCCGCCAGGTCTTAGCCAAGTATAAAGCCTATCAGCGCGAGTACTATATTGCTTTCATCGACTATACCAAAGCGTTCGATTCCTTATACCACGAAAAGATATGGAAGTCCCTAAAGGAACAAGGAATCGAACAAAAATATATCCGCTTAATAAAAAATGTATATAGCCATAGTACTGCGAGAATACAACTAGAAAAGAAAGGTAAGCCATTTAGAGTAGGAAAGGGTGTTAGACAAGGAGACCCCTTATCCCCAAAATTATTCTCAGCGGTTCTCGAATCAATCTTTAGGGAGCTTAACTGGGAAAACCTCGGAATCAATATCGATGGAGCCTCCCTAACACACTTGAGATTCGCAGACGATATAGTGTTATTTGCTCAATCACCGGAAAACATACAACAAATGATACATGAACTAGCATATAAAAGCGAGAAGATGGGTTTAAAGTTGAACCCAGAGAAAAAAAAAGTTATGACAAACGGGAAGAAAACCACCATACATCTAGGAAATAACCAAATCGATTACACGGACGAATACATCTATCTGGGACAGCTAATAACACAAGAGGATCCTATATGCAAAGAAGTTGAGAGAAGAATAACAAATAGCTGGAAGAGATACTGGAGCCTGAGAGAGGCCATGAAAGACAAAAGTCTTCACATCAATGTAAAGAAAAAACTTTTCAACTCCTGCGTACTACCTGTTTTAATGTATGGCAGCCAAACATGGGCTTTAACAAAAAATACGACTAGAAAACTGGAAACCTGTCAACATGCAATGGAAAGAAGTATGCTAAATCTGAAAAGATCGGACCGAATAAAAAACCATGTCATCAGGAAAAAGACGAAGGTCATAGACATAACATCCAAAATTAGAAGACTTAAATGGCAATGGGCGGGGCACTTGATAAGAGGCCAAGAGAAATGGAGTAAAATCGTGACACGATGGTACCCTAGAGAAGGGAAAAGGAAAAGGGGCAGACCACAGAAAAGGTGGGATGATGACATTAGGCAAGTTGCAGGAGTAACGTGGAATAGAGTGGCCCAAGAGAGACAGGAATGGAAAAGGTTGGAGGAGGCCTTTGCCGATTGGCAAACAGACCTTCAAAACATTATTAAATACTAGAATAGATTTTTATTATTTAGAATATATTTAACATAATCATAGTTTTTAGTTTCAATACTTTGTAAATAGATAATAGTCTGAATAAAGGGCTTTATTATTATTATTATTATTATTATATGTCATCTTGTTAGGTAATCGAAATGATCGCAAGAAACTTTTAATATCATTACCTACTCGATAATGGCAGCAGTAATCGGTAGTCCGGTCATTTTTATTTTTTTCGAACTGACTACGCTATTGACCAAGCAAGGTCTTAACAGCTTCACCGGACTACTAAGGCGAGCGCTTAAGGCACTCAGCCGAATTTATTTTGACAACTAGCTCAAGGGTTCGCGGCACACCTCGGCTTTGGCTGTTGCCTGATACATGCAATTCGCGACCTATCTTTTTTTTTTTTTTTTTTTTTAGCGTGGGGAAATCCCTTATGGATACACCACCCTCTCGGGGGAGAGGGTGGGTTATGTCCGACTCGCACGGACTAAAACCCCACGGTGTACGTCTGCCGCTATAGTTGGGGCGGCACGAGATCTCTATAGACTTCATCGTGCCACCCCAGCGGTTGGCCCAGCAGCGAAAGCGCCGCCGCCGGGCCCCGTCCTGTTAGGAGACAGCCGGGTACACACCGGCCATCTCCTCCGTCCGCCGGATCTGTGCAATGGGAAGATGGGCCCCCCGACCCATCTTCCCTAGATCCGGTTACGGTGGGAGGAGGCGGTCAAACTGCCGCCTCCTCCTGCCTGTCCTCCGTTGGCGGAGACGGCCACTTTGAGGGTCTTCCTCACGGACCCTCTCCGCCGCCTCCTTCTGCGAGACGACTTCCTCGCAGAAGGAGGCCATTGCGTTCCATACATCCTCACTGCCGAGCATGGCCGCAACCACGCTCGGCAGTGAGAGATCCCGCCCTACCGCCGCAGCCAGAGTGCGACGCTGCTCCTCCCACGCAGCACACTCAGACAAAGTGTGCTGCGCGGTGTCCGGGTCAACGCCGCACTGATGGCATACGGCGGTTGGCTCCCTGCGTGCCATCCGATGCAGGTACCAACCGAAGCACCCGTGCCCGGTCAGCACCTGCACCAGACGGAACGTCAGGGAGCCCCACTTCCTCTGATTCCATTCCGGCAGGACCGGACGGACGGCGTCGATCGTGTATCGACCGTAACGCGCGTCCGCCAGGTCCTGCCTCCAACTCTCCATCCTCGCTTCTCTTTCTTTCCTTCTTATTTCCTCTATTTCCCTGGGAGCCAGAGGCTCCCTCATCCGTTTCTTAGCCGCCGTATAAGTATATACGGCGGCAAGCACCTCCGCCTCTAGCTCCCAGGGAAGGGAGCCAGCCAGCACCATGGCCGCCGCCGAGGACACCGTTCGGTACCCTCGTATCACCCTCAACGCCACGGTACGCTGCGCAGCTCGCAGCGCACGGATATTCGTGGCGTTGAGGGCGTCGACCCACAACGGTGCCCCGTAGGCAGCCATGGACCGAACGACCCCCATGTAAAGGCGGCGGCAGGCGGCTCCCGGCCCCCCCGTGTTGGGGAGGAGTCGTCCGAGTGCCGCTGCCGCCTTGACTATGCGCGGTCCGAGCCCCTTAAAGTGGGGCTCGAACCGCCATCGTCCGTCCAGGGTGAGGCCCAGATACTTCATCTGGGTCCCCACCCTGACACGAACGCCCTCCACATAAATGTGGGCCCCTGGAGGTGGCCCTCGCCGAGGCCCATGGAACATTAGGGCCTCGGTCTTCTCGAGAGCCACCTCAAGGCCCAGTCTCCTGATGCGCCCGACCACGAGCGTAACGGCTTCCGTGGTCAGGCGCATCAACTCACTTAATTCCCCCCCCCTGGGCTACGACTAGGGTGTCATCCGCGTAGCAAATGAGGCGCGCTCCAGAAGGGAGCGCGCCGCGGAGCACCCAGTCGTAGCCCATGTTCCACAGGAGCGGGCCCAAGACCGACCCCTGTGGAACCCCGCAAGCCGTATGGCGCCGGACCATCTGCCCTCTGGCGTCTACGAAAGCGACCTCTCTCCCGTCCAGGTACGCCTCCAACAGCCGCCGCAGGTACGGGGGCACTCCGAAAAAGCGGAGCGCCTCCCGTATAACACCATGCGGCAGACTGTTGAAGGCGTTGGCGATGTCCAAGGACACCGCCAATATTCTATCGCCTTGAGAGGTCGCCTCCGTGGAGACCTGTTTAAGGAGGGTCAGAGCGTCCAACGTGGAACGCCCTGACCGGAAGCCGAACTGCGCGTCCGACAAGTTCGGCCCCACTTCCTCAAGATGCCGGACGACCCGGGAGGCAACGATCCTCTCCAGCACCTTCCCGGTGTCGTAATTCGCGACCTATCTGAGCTAACCTAAGCTAAGCTAACTATTCATATATATATGAGTTGTTGAAACATATATGTGTACCAAGCATACATACATCAACAACCCTTATGTATATTTCGTATCGGATAATTTGTGGTAGTCCGGTGAAGCTATTAAGTATTAAGTCAATAACGTAATCAGTTCGAGAAAAAAAAGGCAGCAGTAATCTAGCAGATGGATTATCAAAAGTAAACCTAAAAAAACTAAGCTATTCATACATGTAGGAATTAGTGAGCCACACGTGTACCCAGCATGTTATCAGCGGTGTCTGGCAATGGACTATACATATTTTGTTGATAACAGTAATACCACTTTTCTATATATAAAACAGGTAGTATTGTAGTACTACAAATACAGTGTAATCACTTTATTGAATACAAAGAGGATTCAAAACCACAAAGTCATCGGAAATTAAATCAAATATAATTGAACCAAGCTACTATTGGGAATGGATTAACAATGTTTAGTTACGAGTGCCACATACAATAGAACATATAATTGCCACGGTACAGGAAGCGGTCGGATCGTGCACGTTGCGTTCCCTGCGTGGGTTTCTGAGTTGACTGAATGAGTGGGCGTGCTTACAATGCGTCATGCACTATCGAATTAGGGTTATCACGGACCAATTAGTGAAAAAAAAGTCGAGGAGATCATAAGGACTGCCGACAGAACTGAAAATTTAAAACAATGAAATAATTCTTAATAATTGTAATACTTTTTTGAATTTTCAAATTAATTATAGCATGAGAGACAATGTTTACATTTCAAAATTTGTTTATTGAAATTATTAACGTTACTGTGGTTTTATTAAATTCAATGTAGGGTTAATGAGTCTGCTATAACGTTCGTTAATTCGTATTCGAATTACAAAAATATATAATTCGTACACAGTTGGTGGGTATTCATTTCAAGCACTATATTAAACAGTTTTTCTTGTCGAAAACCTAATATAGAGTCGATCAAATCAATTAACTTAACAGGCAGTGAGCAAAACTATCCGATTTGAAATTTATTTGGCCATACAATTAATCACTTATTACTTAAATGTAGTTTCCTAAAATTCATTTTTGATAATAAAATCTAATCCATAGTTGACAACCCTATACGTTCTTCACACTCCACTTGCTTATGCACAAATTGATCGCTCGCCTACAACGTGTCTCTTTTGCGCACCCATATCGGTATACCGCCGTCTCTTTCGCACCTAACTGTTGACGTACAGTTACCCGACAGTTACTTATGATCGATATGCCTTAGTATTTGACTCCTATTTTTATTTCACCATGATACGTATTTGTACAATCTTTATCGAATGAATAAAAACTAAACAATTGTAGAACAGGTAGTATTTTTTATGCTAAAAGGCAGAACACAGGCAGACGGCCCATCTGATGGTAAATGGTTACCGACGCCTATGGACAACTGCAACACTAAGAACATCAGTGTTGTGTTACCAACCTTGACGAGCGCGTTTCATTCCTTTCTTGAAGAACCCAGAGGAAACCGATAAAAAAATAGAAATGAGGCATCTTTTGTATCTGGTGGACTCAATTTAGAATATAGCAATGTTTGACTTTACAACTTACTAAGTCGATAATTTGAAACTAATTACAGTCCGCGAGGTGTAAGTTAAGCTTCACATTAGCGTCGGTGGACATACTTGTAGATACAGGACGCAACTCCACCGTGCTTCTTCCACACTTTACCTCTTATACTGATAGCAGCGTCACGTGTTTAATTCTTCATATTTTGTTCACGTGTTCGATTTATTAGTGAAATGGCTACCAGCACAAATAAACGAAAAATACAAAAAACTTTCAATAGTAAAGTAAAATAAATTTTGTGTCATTTCAATCGTTATTTTAAAGACATGAACGATAAAGACATATCAAGAAATGTCATTACATTGTTACATTTTATTTATTGACCTCTGACTTCTAAGTGACACTTACATATGTACACATACTCATCACTCATACATACCATAGCTCGTCTTTAATTTAACAATCCTTGCTTATTTAGTTTTATTTTATTTATAAACTAGAATACGTCTCTTATTTATGTTATGTATCTACCTAAAATACCATAAAAACTATTTTTAAAAGTTTTTTGTCTGACTCTACATTTTACTTACACATATGCAAAGCACAGCTCACGCATCGCGGACTGTACCACCTCTATAGCTGGAAGAAAAATAAGTAACCAACTTTAATAATTTGTCGAGAATGTTAGCTCAAAATTAGTAAGAGTGACTCTTAACCTGCTCAGAGCGAATATTATTTCCTTGCAAAATCAGCCTACGTTAAGGAGGTGGTAGAGCCACGCTGAAGCTATTACTGGTTTCAGCATGAATGGGTCGGCTCGCCCGGGGTACTACCACCCTCTCACAAAAACACCGACGTGAAGTAACAGTGCTCGCATTGTTGCGTTTCGTTCGGTCAGTGAGAGCGCTGGAGGCCCAAACCCAGGCTAGCATCGCACTTGCGACTCCTCTGGTGTTGCTAGTGTGTATGGACGGCAGTGATCACTTAGCATCAGCTGACCCATCTGTTCGTTTCATCATCATCATCAGCCTGTAAGAGACCCACTGCAGGGCCATAGGCCTCTTCCCGAAGGAAGCTATGGGCGTAATCACCACGCCAGCACACGACGTATTGGTGATTTCAAACTCTGAGAAATCCACAGTTCTATATTTTCCCACACGTAGTACTACAAGAACATTTCTCAGGTTCAGGTTTCCTCACGATGTTTTCCTTCACCGTCAGCCGATAATCTTTCCAATTTAAATTAGTAAATTTACGCGAATTCCGAAAAATTCGTTGGTACATGCCAGGATTCGAACCCGCGGAGATCGAAATGATATTCCACCGGTCAAACCACTAGACCACCATGACATCGTTCCACGACCTATTCATTTGCCTCCTATTATTTATAAAAAAAAGCAAAAAGCTGATAATTATAACTAAAATCAAATCTCTGGCTGAGATTACTGTTCAAAAGAAAACCGAAGCATTAGAAGTATAGTGCAGAAACCTTACAAACTTTATCCTATCGGCAGACAATCAATAACAGAATTAGATTTATAGACACACGTATCAAATCGCATTAATTAATATCGCCCGTTGTGTGCACATGTGAAGTGATTTAGAAATAATAACAAGGTACTCGAAATAAAAATAACTCTCTGGAAAGTTTTAGCATCGAGGCCGCCATTTTGTTACTATATTGAAGTCATTACACGAAAACTTTATACAAAACATCAATTATCCGCTTCAAAATGACAACGAACACCTTTAGCAAGCTCGATTGCTGAACCAAGAAAGAAACGCGTGTTCTTTAGACCACACAGGTGACTTAAAACTTCTTCAGCTCCATCTATATGTACTTCTATATAGTATATACATATGGGTCATTCCATGTCAAATCGACAAATTTTTTACCTGACCCCCTTTGATTTCGCTGAAAATTTTCTATCTTTTTCTACCCCCCGAAAGTTATTTTTCAGAATTTTTTCAAATTTTTTTTCCCGACTCAAAAAAAGTTATGAATTTTTGAAAAAAACCGCTCTTTTATTTTTAAATTGCCAGAACTTATAACCATAACTCATAACAAAGTTATATAAAATCAGCAAAAATTCAACAAAAGTTTTTTTATAATCAAGAAAAAAAATTAGAAGCGACTGTCGTCACATCTTTTGATTAACGGGGATCATTGCAGAATTAGTTGAAGTATTTTTAGAGCAAAAAAAAAAAAAAAACGGTCGGACTTTGAGAAAATTACGGTTTTTTCAAAAAAACTAAAATATTTCATATATCTGGGACTCTGAAAATTTTTTCATATTTTTTTCGAAAACTACATTTAAAAACAAAAATTTTGAAAAAAAAAAAGTTCCCAAACGGTCAATTTTTGAAAAAGTTCTGGCAATTTAAAAATAAAAGAGCGGTTTTTTTCAAAAATTCATAACTTTTTTTGAGTCGGGAAAAAAATTTGAAAAAATTCTGAAAAATAACTTTCGGGGGGTAGAAAAAGATAGAAAATTTTCAGCGAAATCAAAGGGGGTCAGGTAAAAAATTTGTCGTTTTGACATGGAATGACCCATATGTATAACTAGTTGCTCCCGCGAACTTCGTTGCGCCTTAAAATGTTTTTTTCTTAGCCTACCTTTTTAGTAGATATATACCAACATATGGAAGATTTTGCTACGCTACCCCATAGAGACTGTTCGATTTTCCGGAATACAGACTGAGAAAGCGAATTTTGAAAGCAGACTGCAGTAAAATGGTAAAATTACATACGTCAACTGAAAAATGAAAAAAAAAGCATCGTAATTACGGATGCGTTCAAGTTGCTAACAGCAATTTAAAGTTGCGTCCACAATTACAGAAAAAGAAAACTGAATTTTAGGTTTTTCCGTGCAATTTGTCCAATTTTTCTCTCCATAAAAACCTACCTCAGAGTTGAAGGAATAAATCAAATCAAAAATTACTCGAATTGGACCAGCCATCTTTGAGTTTTGCGCTTAACAACATATTTTGCGGTTCATTTTTATTTATATAGATATAATATATACATGTATTAATTTTATATAAATATTTAATTTTATTATGCATTTTCATCGATAATACGATACGTAACTCTCTCTCTTCCTATCTTCACTAACTTATATCTCCCTCTCGGGTTCCGTTCGCCTCGCCCGATCACACGTTTTCGTAACGATCTCTTCACGCATTCTCCAGCTTACTCCCCAAGTCAAGCATGCGTAAAGAAGTTTTAGTTCAAAAATTATAAAAAACGTTTATTAATAAAGTATTCTTACACAAATTGCTATATTTCTTGTTATCTAGATTGTTCCATGCGTATCTATTAATTGCTGTGTGTAATTAACGCTTTCAATCAATTCGTGATTTTAATAGTTCGAATAACCATGACTAGCTTTCGCCTTGAGACAGTTAATAAATAGAATGTGCGAAAAGTTGACGATTGGCAACTGATCATGGTATATGTCGGCGCCACGTCAGAATTCTCCCCAGCACCAACTCCGCCATATCTTCTTTGTCAATTCTAACATACTTTCTTTATTACAAACATAATTAATATCAACGGTTTACAAATCAATATAAAATAAATAAAAATATGCAATTATTTTTAATCTTAATTAAACTTCATTAGCTCATTTAGAAATAATTATAATAAAAATACACCGGAAATGTCACAATTTACACATTTGTGGCAAAAATGAATCAGATTTATATTTTGATATTTATAAAACAACTGTTGGGGTCAGCTGATGAGGATTCAGGAACAATGAAACATTGGTTGACTTCAATAACTTCAGTGGACTGTATATTTTAACTTTTCACAATGTATATAATCGTATGTAACGAGCCGGTGACAATACATATTTTTCGCGGTTTAACACTACAATTATAGGATTACAAGTAGTACATTATACGTGCCTTACTGCCGCACGTTCATCCATACATTTACATAATTCACGTAAATTTACATTATATTTTTATTGAGGGTTCCGTATAACATCAGACAAATAATAATAATAATCGTATTGGCGGTTACATTTGAATTTGTTACATAAACGATATTTCTAAACATTACATAAGACATATAGAACACAGTAAATAAGAAATACGACAGTTTATCTGTACGTATTATGTAAACAAATTTATACACATAGACATAGTTTGTCTGACTATACCAGACACATTAAACCTGCACATATATCGTGTTTCTTAATATAATATGACATCCCATTACGCATAATGAGCATTTGTATAGAGAAATACATATAGATATACATAAGAACTCAGCTGTTCGTAGTAAATAGCGAAACTAGAGAAACGTTTATTAAACATTTATTTACATTTTATTTCTAGCTCATCTGTCCGTAACAGCCTCCCCCCGGCGTAGATCTTCGAGCCCATCTTCACCAGGTAGGACAATGAGCCTTCTCACAGGTCTTCGAAAGGTACCGCCACGCGTCCGTACGTCCGCACTTCGTACGACTCCGTCCGGACCTACATATATTTTCTCTACTTGCCCTTTGGGCCAGACATTTCGCGGTAATAACCCGTCCGCGATAACTACTAAATTTCCTACTTTTATTTGATCGCTGTTTCGTGTTCTGACGTCACCACGGGGTGTTAACGTCGACAAATATTCACGCAACCATCGTGACCAAAACATGTTCGCGAGCGCTTGCGCCGCCCTCCATGACTTCCTATCGGCCGGTTGACACTCCCCGATGTGAGGTACCCCGGTGGCTGAACCGATCAAAAAATGATTAGGCGTTAAAGCCTCCGCGTCGTCGTACTCTGACGCTACATACGTGAGTGGTCGTGAGTTTACCGTGTGCTCTATCTCGGTAAGCACGGTCGCTAACACCTCTTCGCGAGGGGCTCTCTCGTTGAGCGTAACAGCGAGGGCAGTTTTCACACTGCGAATTAAACGTTCCCACGCTCCCCCCTGGTTTGGCGCGCCCGGGTCAGTAAACTTCCACTCGGTGTGTTTTGATAACACGTAATTTTGTAACTCCGGTATCCACTCTCGATACGCGATGTTTAACTCAACCGACGCTCCGCGAAAGTTTGTTCCGTTATCGGACCACATGATTTCTGGCCACCCCCGTCGGGCTGCCATACGTCGTAATGACATAATCGCGGAATCCGTACTCAAACTAGCTACCGTTTCGATGTGAATCACGCGAGTTACCAAACATGTAAACAGCATGCCCCATCGTTTTTCGCGTCGCCTACCGATGGTCACTGTCATAGGTCCGAAACAGTCAACACCACATCGAGAAAACGGCCTCGTATATGCGTCTAACCGCGCGTTCGGTAAGTTACCTTTTACCGGTACTACGGGAGCTGATTTTCGTAATCTACACAGCCCACACTCGCGTAGCGCTTTCTTTACCGACGGCCTCAGACGTAAAACCCAGTATTGTTGCCGTATCTTGTTCACGATGTGTTCACGTCCGGAATGATGATTATTTTTATGACTATTACGAATAATCAATAACGATAAATGATGCGCACCGTCCAATATCGGTGGCTCTTTCATTTTTATATGTACGGAACTCGTGTTTATTCTACCGTTCAACCTAATGATTCCGTCGGTTCCGTACATCGAATCTAACTTATATAGTCGACTCGTTCTGTCGACATTTTTTCCCGCCGCTGACCTAGCGATCTCTTCGGGAAAGCTATCCTTTTGTGACAGCTTTATCAAAAATTGTTCTGCTTTTTTAATATGCGTGATGTTCATTGTGTCAGCTCGCTTACGACACTTGTCAATGAACGCGAACACGTACGCGACTGTCCGCTTAGCACGCTCGTATGATGAAAATCGTTCTATTTTCACCACTGGAGTGTCGCACGTCACCGTGTGCGCCACTACCACGTCATCTTCGTCTTCATATCGTGGATTGGTGGTCTCGACGGGCCATCGATCCCCGTTCTTTTCAATCGTGCGTAAACTCGGAGTGTCACACGTCACCGTGTGCGCCACTACTACATCATCGTCGTTTTCTTTCGTACGTAAACTGTTTGATGCCATATCGTAACTCGGTGGCATGACAACCTCATCTGTCGTCCATGGTAAGCCTACTTCGAAGCGACCGTCGATCCTGCATACGGTGCGTTCGAAGACATCCTTCGCTCGTTCTTCTCGAGCGTTAGGCTTTTGTATTTTCGATATACCTAAAGAGTCTATATCGAAGTGCGATTTGACGAGAGCACTCAATTCGTCGTCTCTTTCGCACACATTCTCTTGACACGTTCGTATATGTAATACAGACTCGTTCTGCTGTATTATAGAGCTTCTCGGCGTTTTTCCATGTAACACCCATCCGAGTCGTGTGAGTGACGCGGCCGGTTCGTTATTCTTACGCGACAACAAACGTCGTGTTACAATGAGATGCCAATTGTCTGCTCCAATGAGAATGCGTGGTCTAACATCCGAGTAACACATACTCTTTTCACACATTCCTTTGAGGTACGATCGTTTACATAATTCCGGTTTTACGGTTTGTTTACCGAGAATGAGATTTCGGACCGTACGCGCTTTGATCCTGTGACAATCCGATTGACCTTCGCCTTGTATCCTGAGATCAACCTCTTGACTGTCGATTTCCTTCTGAACCGATGTGACCCCCTGAATGTTTAACGTTCGTGCCGGACCCTCTGCGCCGACCATTCGGGCGATCTCTTCGTCGATCAGAGTGATTGTGGATCCTTCATCCAATAACGCATACGTCTTCAACGTTCCTCCGTCATTCTTGGTAATGTATACGGGACACACCTTCAGTAAAACTTGTTCGTCATTACCCGGTCGGTGCGCCGATGCTGCGATTACGTTGTCCTCTTTAGGCGGCAGATGTAATAAGGCGTGGTGCGGCTGTCTACACTCGTTCTTACCGCATTTCCTTGCTTTACATTCAGTCCGCCTATGTTTACTGTCTAGACAGAGAAAGCAGATTCGTGTCTCTTTCGCCCAATTCCACCTCTCTGCGACAGAAATATCGTTCAACTTGAAACATTGTGAAGTTCGATGTTCATTTCCACAAAGGAAGCAGCACATTGAACGCGTTGAACTCTTTTTTGTGACGTCATCTACTTTATATACCTTATTCGCTTGACGGTATCGCTCACTCGTTCTATTCGGTGGCACCGTATGTTTGACGATAGGGTTCCGTACTATCGTCGAATCCGAAGTTGAATATGCGTGTCGAACGGCTCGATCGGCTTCTCTCATTAAGAACCGAGATAACGTTATAATCTCTGGTTCGTCCCGATTCCCGAACTCTTCCGCATAATCACACCACTTCGATTTTAAATGCGGAGTTAATCTCTCGGTTATCTGCCGCACCAACATAGGGTTCTGTAGGTACCCTTTTTCGTCAACAGCTGTTATAACCGTGACGATGTTTTGCACTTTTACAGCGAAACCGTTCAATTCACTCGCTGTAGTACCCATACGTGGTAATTTCTTGATATCTTCCATCGCGTGGTCGATAATAACTTCCGGTCGTCCGTAACACTGCTCCAAAGTGTTTATAATGACATCCGGGTTGTTTGCTGTATACAGCAGCGCTGATACAGACTGTCTGGCTTCACCTTTCAGACACGTCCGCAGGCGAATCATGTTTTCTGTCGCCGAATATCTGTATATATTCGTAGATTCCCTGTACGCGGCTTTAAAAGGTAACCAGTCCGTGATTGATCCCATGAACGTCGGCAAGTCCTGTATATGTCTAGGCGATGACCTCGATCCAGCCATCCGCTCCAGAGCATCTGCCAACCTGTCGATTCCTCTATCTCGGGATCGGTCCGGTGTAAGCGACCTCAGCCGACGCTGCACCGTCTCTTCGTTTGTGACGTTCGGTGTCACATATGGTCGCGTCATCCTGATCTCGGCTTCCGCTGGTGGTGGTGAAATGCGCCTTGGTTCACGGTCACACTCCCCCCGTATCGGGACCTGTGTCTTCTGTAACCAATCGTTCACCCGATGGTTCGCGTCGGTAGGTTCTTCTGCACACAAGCTCTCCCGATCGGTTTCCTCGCGGATTGTAGCGACGTCTGCCGCTAGCCTCTTCTTGATCAGCAGCGACTGTAGTTGTAGCTCCTGTCGTTTTATTTCGACGAGTTGCTCTTCGGCCTCCAACTCGGCCTGCCTAATCCTAGCTACGGCGCTGGCGGTGGACCGATGCGAGCGTACCGACGGTGCTCGCGATCCCCTGGCCTCGGTGGCCGCGGCGTGGATCATGGCGGCGCGCGACGTCAACGTTTCGGTCGTGACGGTATCGTTCGCGACGGTACGTGTCTTCGTGTGCGCGTGTGTGTGTGCGGACGGCGACGCGGGCGATTCCTCGAACACCCGTGTCTTCTCTTCGACTGCTTGGCTTCTTGTAGTCGGCATCTTCAGCACTTGCTAGCTCCTACAAGCCCTAACAGCCCTATCAATCCCTAACAGCCCTAACAGTCCCTAACAGTCCTTCGGGAGGGCCCACACGTGGGATATGCTCCCTCAGGGATGGACAGCAGGATAGGTAAGGGTGGGGACTACCCAACAGAGGAGTGAGACCACTACGGGGCGCTCAGGAGTCGGTTGGAATTTACGACTCCGTCGGCAGTGCCTACAGTCCGGCCCCCGTACCGATAACACTCTTATTGGCGTAGTGATACGATTGACATTCGTTCGTTGCCCAATACTCAGGCCGTTTGTCACCGTCAGGTGGCCCAAGTGTGGGTTGAAACTGCAGACTCGCCGTACCGCACGGTGACTCGATCTCGACGAGATACCCAGGCTCGTCGCACCGTTCGGTGTTCTTCTCTCGGCGATATGCAGCGCAGGCTCGTCGCACCGTTCGGTGTTTTTCCCACGACGATCCTGCAGGTACGATCTTCCAGCCGATGTCTCGTTCTGCACCGCTGGTCGTACGGAAGTGCCCAGTCTCGTACAACGATTTGCTTCTTTTTTCCACAGCTTCTCTCGTTCAGAATGCTGCTGGAGTCCTCTTCAATAAGGCTGGCTTGAATCCTCTTCAATAAGGCTGCCTTGAATCCTCTTCAAATGCGCTGGCTTGAATCCTCTTCAAATGCGCTGGCTTGAATCCGGCTTCGATGGACCAAACTTGTTGGGGTCAGCTGTTGAGGTTTCAGGCTTCAGAAGCAATAAAACATTGGTTGACTTCAATAACTTCAGTGGACTGTATATTTTAACTTTTCACAATGTATATAATCGTATGTAACGAGCCGGTGACAATACATATTTTTCGCGGTTTAACACTACAATTATAGGATTACAAGTAGTACATTATACGTGCCTTACTGCCGCACGTTCATCCATACATTTACATAATTCACGTAAATTTACATTATATTTTTATTGAGGGTTCCGTATAACATCAGACAAATAATAATAATAATCGTATTGGCGGTTACATTTGAATTTGTTACATAAACGATATTTCTAAACATTACATAAGACATATAGAACACAGTAAATAAGAAATACGACAGTTTATCTGTACGTATTATGTAAACAAATTTATACACATAGACATAGTTTGTCTGACTATACCAGACACATTAAACCTGCACATATATCGTGTTTCTTAATATAATATGACATCCCATTACGCATAATGAGCATTTGTATAGAGAAATACATATAGATATACATAAGAACTCAGCTGTTCGTAGTAAATAGCGAAACTAGAGAAACGTTTATTAAACATTTATTTACATTTTATTTCTAGCTCATCTGTCCGTAACAACAACATTATATAATAATTAAACATAACCAAAACTTTTATTAAATCTTAATTAATTTAATTCGTTACTTATCGTAGTAATCTGTTCGTACTTTTCTATATTTATTTTCTTTATAACAAAGAGTTGCTAATAATATTTCCTGTGTTATTTAAGTTCCGTATTAGCCGTTAGATGGCACTACAGATAATAAAGATTTGATTTAATTTGTTATTTATTTACATTGACACCAGATGGCAGTACGGTCGCGCGCCCACATATACGACTACTTTCCGTCTTTATTACTAAATAGTGTTAATATCTTTTTATTGTTCAATTATATATGGGTGTTTTAGCGGGATCTTAATCTGTCATGCAGTGGCTTTTATATTGTATTAATATTCCTGTGTTACTTGACTCTATATATTGTGGCATTTTACGTAATATCATTCCGTTATTGTGCACACGTTTAGTGAATGGGAAATAATACCACGGAGCATGAATTCTGAGATGCCACAAAGGGATCCACCATCTTGTTAGAACATTGAATTTATCGCAAGACACTTGTAATGCTATTACCTACTCGACAATGGCAGTTATAATTTGGAAGAGTGTTTGCTAAAAACTAAAAGAAAACAATTATATATGTAGTGTTTAACAATGAAACTTTGAAGGTGGTAGAGCCACGCTGAAGCTTTTACTGGTTTCAGCATGAATGGGTCGACTCACCCGGGGTAGTACCACCCGATCCACAGAAACACCCACGTGAAGTGACAGTGCTTGCATTGTTGCGTTGCGTTCGGTCGGTGAGAGCGCCGGAGGACCACCTCCCCTTCCCTGTCTTCTCCCCTCCCCACTGCCCCTACCCCTTCCCCCCAAACACAGACTGGCAACGCACTTGCGACGCCCCTGGTGTTGCAAGTATTTCATTATTCGGGTGAGAGCAGTCCAATGATATTATAAGTATTTTTACTTACTAGCGGGCCCGGCAGACGTTGTCCCGCCCCGATTATGAACAATCCTTGACAAACTATATACTAAAACGTTCCTCATCAATCGCTCTATCCACCGATGAAAACCGCATGAAACTCCGTTCGGTAGTTTTTGAGTTTATCGCGAACAGACAGACAGACAGACGCAGTAGGAGACTTTGTTTTATAC
This sequence comes from Antheraea yamamai, assembly GCA_036509395.1. NCBI lineage: Eukaryota > Metazoa > Arthropoda > Insecta > Lepidoptera > Saturniidae > Antheraea > Antheraea yamamai. The sequence continues at coordinate 15,760,565 of AP028443.1, read as the reverse complement.
TATGTAATGATAATATCATTGAGAGCAATCACCTTAACGAAATTTGTATATAGCGTTATTATTTACGCCGCTTAATTTGTCCCTTAACAGAGAATCATTTTTGGTATTGACCTAAATAGTTTATCAGTAATTTCAGTATTATCATTCAGTTAATGTAAAATGGTATGCGATAACATAAATAACGTTTGCTTCGTTTTTTGTGTGTGAATAACAAACCGGTATACAATTCACATAATGTTAGCTAATCACTAGATATGGTAGTCTAGTGGTTTGACCGATAGAATATCAATCCGTTGTCCGCAGGTTCTAACCCCCAACATGTACTAATGATTCTTTCGGAATTCGCGTACATTTCTTAATTTAAATTGGTAACACTATCGGCTGACGGTGAAGAAAAAACATCGTGAGGAAACCTGAACCTGAGAAATGTTCTTGTAGTACTACTGTATGTGGGAAAAATATAGAATTGGGGATTTATCGGAGTTTCAAATCGCTAGTACGTCGCGGGCTGGCGTGGTGATTATGCCCATACTTTCCTTCGGGAAGTGGTCTGTGGCTCTACAGTGGATCTCTTATAAACTGATAACAAGTGGTCACTGCAGACTATATAGCTATGTATAGATTGATTATAAACTATAGCAGTACTGCAGCCAGTTATAACTGTGAGATAAAATAACTCGACTACCATTATATGTTTCCATACTCCATGTTGGTTATTTTTTCATTAATGCATGCAAAGTTGTGTACAAAACTTGGAGCTGTAATAAAAAAAATAACAAAACGTAAAAATTAGACCACCATAGAAATTTTCCATAATTGAAGCATTTACCTCTAATTGGATTAGTGGTAACTGTTCAGTACATCATAGCCTTGAACCAGTGCTATGATCGACCTCGCTTAGAAATGGAAGGGAAACAGAGCGTGGATCGGTTACTTTCAATGTTCGAATAAAGACAACTTGTGAAATGACCGCTTTTATATTTTTAAAAGAACGTGATGGGCACAAGTTTTTGTATGGAATTCGCTTTTAGTGCAGAAATAACTAAATGCTGAGGAAAAAGCCATGTTTTCCTAAACGAAGGGTTACACAGACACACCAAATGGGTATAGATAGATAACCTTATTTTGATAACCCAGGTAAATTGATATATTGATAAATATATACTAGGATTTACCTTCATAGGATCTACTATTATAAGACCAGTCATTTTATACGCATCTAAGTGCTGGACGACGAAAAAAACAGATGAAAGAAAACTACATGTGGCAGAGATGCGAATGTTAAGGTAAGCAGAGATACGAATGTTAAGATGGATGTGCGGTGTGACTAGAATGGATAACATTAAGAATGAATATATCAAATGAAGTCTGCAAATATCCTCAGTGATAGAGAAGTTGAGGCGTAATAGGTTTTTTTTTTAATGTGACTGGGATCTGGTTCCCAATCGGTGGGGCTCCTCTGCTGTGGTAGGCAGAGACTTTGTTATTCCAAGGAGGTTTTCATCTATGATCCATTTTATATATATAATTTCGTTACTCTTTACGTTCTGTGTTTTCCTACTTGTGTTTTCAAGGCGTAATATGTTAGCATGGTATGGGCATGTCATGAGGAGAGATGAAGACCATGTAACTAGAAAAGCTTTGAGTATGATGGTCGATGGATATAGGAGTATAGAAAGACCGAAAGAAATATGGATGGATTGTGTGAAAAATAATGTTTATAAAAGTTGTGAATAGGTGAGAGTGGAAAAGGAAAACATGTTGTGCCGACACTACTTAGGTGGGATAAGGGTAAGAAGATGACGAGGACCTTCTTATTTATCCGTATAACTGCAACAATTTCAAACGTTAGAGCACACCATTCTAGTAACAAATATTTGTGCCAAACAACATTGACCTTGTAGATACGAAGTATATTTAAAAATAGAAAGCATTATGACCTTCTCTTTCCCCCCTCATTAGAATATTTGTACTACAGTGATGGTTAAAGGTATTGTTAAATTCTTATTACTATATAACTTAACGTTGTACTTCTGTCTTCGCTTGTGTTAATGTAGATATAGTGTTTGACGTAATATTGTTTGGTTATAGTGCACAAGTGAAATGGATCAGAAACAATACCACGAGGCATGGACGTTGACTTGCCACAAAACCCCCTGAAAAGTTCTTACAAGCCGGCAACCATTTTGTTTAGTTCATTGAAATGATCGCAAGAAACTTGTAACATCATAACCTACTCGAGAATAGAAAGGAAAAAAAACGATTTAGCTCCATCTATATGTATGTCATATATGTTTATATTAATTTTCAACAAATATTTAAATTTATTATGTATTTTCATCGATAATACGAAACGTAACTCTCTATCTTTTTATCTTCACTAACGTTATATCTCTCTCTCAACTTCCGTTTGCGTCGCCCGATCACACTTTTCGTAACGCTCCCGTCACGTATTCACCAGCCTACTCCCCAAGTCAAGCGAGCGTAAAGAAGTTTTACTTAAAAGAAACGCGTAACAATTTAATCGGGTATTCAGGAAAAAGTCCATTGCAAGTTTGACTGCAACATAATGACCATCTTTCTATAAACTGTCTGTCGTCAGCGTAGTGTGACTAAATGAGTACTCGTTACGTTACACTATTATTGAATACGCTTCGCATAACTCCCATCATTTCAAATATATTTTTGACCAATTTTAATTGTGAATTATAGATTTAGATTTTGACCGCAATCTCTGACGTTAACTGAGCTCTTACAAAGAAATGCATTAATAATATTAATTTGAGTAATTTTATAAATGTAGAAGCACCGATTAGCGGAAATATGATCCATAATTGAACGAAACGGAAACTGAATTAACGTACTTTTACACCATAACCCTACCTAATGGAGCAATGATACCCTTAAATTATCACCAACCATCTATAGGTGGGTTCAGAGAGCTACACTTGAGAGTCCCTCTAATCAGGCTTGTAGCTAGAGTCGAATTTGAGGTAGGGCAGCATTGGTTACAAGTAGGGCGGAAGTAAAAAAAATATCATAATCGAATGTCACAAACTATGGTATGTTTGGAAAAGTTTAGACACCTATCGTTACAATTTTTTTTATCTCAAACTATGAACAAACAATTTAATTATAAAAATTTATCTTAGATTTTGGTATTTTTAAGGTAGGGCATTGTGATTTCAATGTTACAATGTTAATATATTGTACTGGGTAGTAGGATGTCCCACTGTACCACACATGAGGTAAGATTATGTATGTCCCTTTAAAGTAATTCGGTCTAAAACTAACAACCAGGGTGGATTGTAGGGCACATTATCCGAAGTAAGCCAAGTAAATCTGCAAAGCTAACTAACCCGTAACATCAGAAGCCTCCAGCTGGTGAAAATAATAGTAATAACTTTAACTGTTGAACAAGTTACACTGTGATATAGAAGGTTTGTCTAATGTCATACAAAAGTATTGCTAGACATCAATGGACACTAGCGCCAAACTAGGTCGAGTTTATTCGCTAGTCGCGCGTCCTTAATATGACTTATTAGCATTTTAATGAAATAACATGATAATGTATGAATGTAACTTGAGGCACTTTGTAATGTATTATTACCTACCGTACAATCATAATGTAACAACTTAGATTATAATATTGTGAACTTGAATATTGAAGTGACTTACAAGTGTATAGAATGCAAATAAAATATTTATGAACATAGTTGTTAGATTTAGATGTTCTCTAACTATATCTCTAACTATAGGTGAGCGCTAAGGATGGATTTCTGGAAATTTAATCCTTAAGATTGTGAAAGCGAGATCTTAGTACATATATCATTTTTCATGTACTGCTTTCGAATGATTACTCCTTTATTTTCGGAACTGGCCACATATATATATATATATATATATATATATATATATATATCTTAATATATATATTTCTTGTGTGCGTGTGTATGTGACTGAACTCCTCCTAAACGACTGGACCGATTTTGATGAAATTTTGTGTGCGTGTTCGAGTGGATCCGAGAATGGTTTAGATTCACAATTGGACCCGGCAGGTGGCGCTGCGGTCGACTTTTAGGATTTTTTTGTTTTCAAGGCAGGACAACGTCCGCCCGGTCCGCTAGTATATATATATATATATATATATATATATATATATATATATATATATATAAGGATATATGAAAACTAATTACGACATTAAAAATGTAACTCTTTGCCTTTAAAACAGGGGTTATTTTAGAGTTTTTGGCAAGATCTTGGAATGTCATGTAGTGGATTGTATATTTTATTCATAATTTTGAAGTTATACTTCTATTGGCGCGTTAGGGAAAAATGATGTGAGTAAATTTTTACGATGCGCGCGCACTCCCTCTTGAAAAACCGACACCCTGAAGTTATTACGATGAGCGCGCACACCGTCACGAAAAACCGACACCCTGAAGCTATTACGATGAGCGCGCACACCGTCACGAAAAACCGACACCCTGAAGTTATTACGATGAGCGCGCAGACCGTCACGAAAAATCGACACCCTGAAGTTAGCCATAGTCAACATTTTGTTTCTTTGTATTTGTTGTTTTTATTTCTTTGTAATAAAACTTCCAATATATTAAATACCTTTTTTCTATTGTTAGTGTCATTTTTTCTACAAACGTAGAATAAGGCGAAAGATAAAATGAAAAGATTTATTTCTTGTTACGCCAAAGAAGTATAAATTCTAACGCGTGTACATAAGTTCACACACTCTTTTTTTATTAATCGATTCATTGTTAATCGTTTATCGTATTGTATTAATTATTAATCGACTGTATATTTTGTAATATTGATGGCATTTTAAGTACCTAAGTGAAGTGAATAAGAAATAATATCACGGAACATGGATTCTGACTTGCTACAAAAACTCAATGGAAATGTCTAACAAGGAGGCGACCATCTTGTTAGAACATCGAAATCATCACAAGAGCAAGGCAGTTGTAATACTATTAATTACTCGACAATTGCAGGAATCATCTAGAAGATAGGTTGGCAGAAATAAAATAAAATGAAGAAATAAGATTGGTAATTTGTATTATTATTTTCCGTTAGTTATATATAGATATATAAACCAAAGAGTCTAAAATAATTAAGGCATAGAATACGTGTGCGAAGCGGCGGGATATTGCTAGTAAAGTTTAAAACAAAAATCGAATAAGAGTAAAATCCCACGTCACGTGCGCGGAATGAAGCCGTTTCAGGAAGGACCGGACAGTCGGACCGCGTCCGAGGTCGTCTAACCGAGGTCTTTTGTTTGTCTTGCTATTGTTTTCAACCTCCTAAGCTTCTTTATCTATTTTTAGTCGCTAATTTTTATCCACGTTTGTGGAAATCTTCTATAAATATAATAAGAATGTCAATCGAACGTGTCTGTACTTTTAAGATTTTTGTGAAAAAAATTGTTGTAGGTGTCTTGGAAAAAGTAACAAAATACATCTGTCTGTCTGTTTGTTTAGACACGCATCACTGCTAAAGTACCAAGTTCATGATAACACATTTTCAATAAATTCATAAAGTATACCTTCCAGTAACATTTAAGTTTTGGTTTCATTAAAATCGGTTCCCTCTGTCAAAAGTTATTGTAAATTTAATGACGACACGACTTAAGAACTAGAGAAAAGTAGATAAGTAAATGGACTTGATATATTCAGATGATTTTATTAGTCACTGTTTTTTACATTAGGTGCCACGCGAACGGTGTCACGGGCACAGCTAGTATTTCAGAAATCTAAACGCAGTACCTACAGACACCGAATGACAATACTGGCGAACCATGTTATAATGGTTTTACTGTCATAAATGACATGGATCGATAATGTATTATTCTATTTGTGATATTTTGAAACGAGAACCCTCTTTTGTATTCTTCCAAAACAAAAAATCTGATCGAATTTCTTACTGGCTCTTCTTGATAACTAGAATGTTTTACGAATCCGTACTACTATGAATAGCAATAACCGTTATATATCAATAAGCTATGGGGGACAGCTGCTGAGGTAGACACCATATTTTTATTACAAAAACGGGCAGTCCGAGCAATATGTAGTATGGGACCTCGCGAATCATTAAAAACGAAATTCCAGGAATTCGGTATCTTAACTCTACCCTCCCACTACATTCGTGATAATTTAATGTATGTACGTAAAAACTTTGAAAAACTACATTTATTAAAAGACCGACATAATCTAAATACTAGAAACTGTTACAAACTGGTCGTCCCATGTTTCAGACTTAGCAAAACCAGTTATAGTTTTTCAGGTAATAGTGTTAGGTTTTACAACAGAGTCCAAAAGGATATTACCGATTTGGCGGATTGTGAGTTTAAGCGCCATGTCAAGCGGGTTTTGATGTCAAAAGGCTATTATAAAGTGGATCAATATGTGAACGATGGTGATGTCTGGAATTGACTCCTCTCTGTGCATCCACTAAAAACGATTGTATGATGTATTGGAAATATATATGTTAAAAAAAATGCACCCGATCGAGTGTCCGGCCTGTTCTTCTTGATGACTGGGTTGTTTTCCGAACCCGTGATAGTTGACGTTCATAAGTACCTTATTAGGGCCTAAAATGAATAAAGTATTTTTGATTTGATTTAATTTGAATCGAATGAAGATTTATCCTGTCCCTCGGAAATAGTACATCTCTACAGCTAGACAGTTAAGAACTACAGCTTTATGGGTATATGTTCTTAAGGCATGATTTCATAATCTATTTACTACTTCATAAGATAATTCAGACATACATTACTCAACGATTAAAGTTTTATATTGACTATTCTGTAATGAAGATAAGTTATCATAGAATAAACAGCATATAACAAAGTCAGAGGGGACGGACTTGGATCACATTGTTACAGAATTTTATGCGGTTTTATACTAAATTATTTGTGCCCGCGAATTCGTCTGCATGGAAGCTTTAATAGAGTCTTAAATTGAAATATGTGAAATATAATATATGAAAAAGGACCAATATCAGCTGCATTACCACCACCACCACTAGAGTAACATATTAGATTACTCAAATAAAATATAGTATATGTATAGTATATATATATGTAAAGAAAATTATTTCTTTAAGGTGAATATGCGCGCGCACTGTTTGTTTAACGTTTGTCAAACGGTCTGTCATTTTGTCTAAGACGAAGAACGCATATTGAATTTATTTTAGTGAAATTAATTTTGTGTTTTATTAAATTGTATAAATTGAGAGGTGAACAATAAACTTTTATTGTCGTTTCTTCATTTTTCAGGTAAGATAGTGTTATTATGTAAATATTATATGAGTATGTAAAGTACTTGATAAATAAAAATTACATACTTCATTTTTCAGAGAAACAAATAAGTTTTATTTTGCCTCTTAAACCCAAATTATAATTAAGTGTCTTATATATATATTTATATTAAATATATATACATATATATTGCTATATGTGAAGTGTCATATGCATATGTGACTAATAAAGTCATCTGATTCGTATTAAGTCCATTTATTTGTCTACTTTTCTCTCGTACTTACGCCGCGTCGTCATTTAAAATACAATAACTTTTGATAGAGTGGTCCGATTTTAATTAAACAAACACTTAGTTACTCCCGAGGATATGCTTTACGATTTTTTGAGGGTTTATTATGAACCCAGTACTTTATCAGTGATGCGTGTTCATACAAACAAACAGACAGACAAACATTTCTAAAAATGATTGAAATGTATTTTATCACTTATTCCTGGACACATGCAACAATTTTTTTCACGAAAATCGGAAATGTACAGACACGTTAGATTTACATTCTTATTATATGTATAGATATAAAAGATTAGCTTTCGTTCGCAGCTTTGCTCGTGTTAACATAGATTTTATTACCTACTCAGTACAGTACATTTTTGTTTAGATATAAGGTACTCTATATCCTTTTCTATAACTGACAACGTGTATGCAAAATCTATACTATATTGTTATATATATGTATGCTTAATATTATAAAGCTAAAGAGTTTGTTTACTTGAACGTGCTAATATCAGGAACGAATAGTCCGATTTGAAAAATTATTTCAGTGTTAGATAGCTCAGTTATCGGGGAAGGCTTTAGGCTACAGTTAATTTTATACGATGTTAATAGCTAAATACATAGATATATAAACACATGTAACACACATAGTTATCAAATCTGAGATTATAGCACACAAAACTTATATAATGAATACGTGTATATTTGAAAATTGACCTTAAAATTTCGTATATATATATGTTTATGAGAGGGTATGAAGAATATTTTCTAGCTCCTCGTATATCAGTTAGTGACACTTGTTTTTGCTTCTCTTAATTCCTGGTTAAGATAATAATTCACACAACAAATTCACTATTACATAATTACACTACAGTCACGCTTATACTTTATAATGTGTACTATATGTTCTGCCATTTGCTTCTCTTCCTATTCACTCGCGAATCGAACTTCACTCGAATGCATCGCCACGCACTTACATACCCTTCAATAAAAGAGGATATAAGACTCTTTTTCTCGAACTGACTACGCTATTGGCCTAGCAAGGCCTTAACAGTTTCACCGGATTAATATAAAACTCTGGAAAGCTGACGTCATTATTTTAACTCACCGACAAAGTTCGAAGATCCCTTTTTAGAGTTTATATCGAACGAACAAGCAGACAGACAAAGATTTTAACAATTTTTTTTTGTAATATGTACCGTATATACTTTCATGTTCATTTAGTGAAAACTTGTTATTCTGACATTACAAACAGACACTCCAATTTTATTTCTTTGTATAGATTAATCTTAGTAACGCAAGAGTCAGAGAAAAAAATGCACTTAGTACGGACCTGGACAAATGACATCAACATTTAACCGAAGTTACTCATAAACTTTTCTATCTAGTTAAAACTCTAATCTGGATTTTCTCTCATTGCAGATTCTACAACATACGAGATCGCGTTAGCAAGCAACCTTCTTGATTTATTAAAAAAATATAGATAAAAATTAAAACCTTTTTGGTAAAAAAAAACATAAATTTTACTTTAATAAAATTCGTAATATTTTGTTACGAGAATCAGTGATTTAGTGTTTTAATACTATTGTGTTTTGCTCCTTGTCAGTGATCGCGGTTTTATAAATATAAGTGAGTTAATAATAGTGTTGTGTTGTGTATAATGAGTGGGGAGTATGGGTGAACCTCAGGCTGTTCATAAAACCTGCGTTCGGGTCAGCTCCGCCGACGATGACGAATCGAGGGACGAAGTCGATCATGATTTACCAAAGAAGAATCCCTTTGTCCGGGTGAGTCACTTTTTTATCTCTAATATCTGCTGGCTACATGATAAAAAACGCTTAATGACAGAGCGTGCAGCTTTAACTAATGTTGGGATGCTAGTATAATGACATATAAATTAAAATTGGTATAGAAAAAGCGAGCCTACGTAGTAAATGGATTAACAGAACACGTGCACCCTAAAATAAATTTGGAGTTTTTGGCGGGATTTTGGTCTGTCATGTAGTGGATTTTATATTTTATTCATGACCTTGTGTTACTTGACTCTATATTGTGTAAAATTGGTGGTGTTTTATGTAATATAGTTTGTTTATTGTGCATAAGTGAAGTGAATGGAAAGTAATACCACGGATCATGAATTCTGAGATGCCACAAAAACTCCATGGAAAGTTCTAACAAGATAGCCACCATCTTGTTAGTTCATTGTAATTATATCAAGAAACTTGTAATATCGATACTCACTTGACAATGGCAGTAATAGTCTACTAGAAGACTGGTTGCCAAAAATGGAATAGAAGAAGAACTTGTAATACTATTAACTACTCGACAATGGCAGTAATAATCTAAAAGATTGGTTGCCAAAAATAAAGTTAAAAAAAATAATAATTTAAAATTAAAACGTGGCGCCATCTATGAGATATCTTTAACAGTAGACCTTACAGTTTTCTCTCAGCAAACTAATTTAAAACGTCATCTGTCCGACACTGATGCAACTTCAATTAATAACAATAATCAACACTGACATCCATTTAATTTGTAATTAAAAAAGATTGAAGCCATTAATCGGAATATGAATTATCCTATCTCTAAAGATGGACTAAATCATACACAAATGCCGACGTTTCTGAAGATAGCTTGAGTAGTTTCGGAGTTCATCGTGGACAAACATCAGGACACCGAATTTGTATATATTTAGATGTATTTTGAGCTTGAATTTATTAAGAAGGTAAAATACCCATTCCGTCGCAGAATCCGATAGAACGCAATCGGCTACATCAAAAATGTAGGTAAGTAGCGCAAGTCGATTGTTATACGTAACTAGTATTTACTGTATCCGTACAGTTCGTTCAACTTCGTTTTTAACGCCTTCTCTATGCCGAAATTCTTTATATTGTCGTTTAGCAAACAACACTGCTTAGGTCGAAACTTGGCGGTTTTTACTTTTAAATTTCATTACATAGATGACTTACATATCATATTTTGCATGTTTTAACCAATAAGAGACTAGTCTTCAAATCGCTAATTATTAGGGGGGAAGGGGTTAAGCCGAATCTAAGGAAATCTCACGTCATGTCAAATATCACGTAATTTTTTTCAAGCAAAAAAAGGTAAAAATTTGAGAAAATCATATTAATTTTAAGTATAGCATGTTTTTATACTAAAATATGCCGGAATCTAATACAATTCTTCTATATTCCTTTTATATATTAAAATCAATGAATTGATGTAATATTATTTCGTATAGACATTTCGAAATATAATGTAAAAATAATTATAACTAAATATGATAATAGCATAAAAGTTAAAGTAAATATAAAAACAATGAAGAAATAATGATTGTGGAGAGGATTTTTTTTAATAAATCCAACACATTTATACTCAAAATACGAATTTTGAAAGATGTCGCGTGAGATTAGAGGTGGGGGGCAGTTGTCGAGTCAAATCTCATGACCTTTCACCACGGGGCAGGGGTTTCAATAAATCCTCAAAGACGTCTCACGTAACTAATGGACAACCCAACTCAGTAAAAATAAGTTCAAGAACTCGGTTGCCATTAACTCAGCAAATATTTCATTATTATCGTCACCTAAAGCGGCGACACTACGTGAAGTGCGAAATTGTTAGGATATTCTTTATAAAACAATGCAATGGTTTAGGAAAACAATGCATTAAAGGATAGCTACTGAGGTTCTTAGCGCTTCATAAGTTCATCGTTTGGGAGCAGGGTTGTCCAGACCAGTGCTTCTAACTTACGACGCAAGTTAATTTATTAAACTTCACAATACAAATATGAAATGATTTCAAGGCGTTATCTAGTAATAGCCTAAATAGCTAAAAAGATTTTTGGTTCTAATTCCTTCACCCTTTGTCCTTCAAAAGTCAAAAACTAGTGTATAAACAATTCAACCGAACCCAATAGAATTTGGTACATAAGGTACGTATTTATTATTGGAAAATAAAATAACCAGATTTTGACTAAAAAAATGGGTTTGAACAGAACAATAGTCTGCTGATCCAAATATCAAGAGTTTTGAACGCTTGTTTAATTAAGTCTTTAAAATGAATGCAAGAGTGTACATACGTCTCGATCGATGTAGGCAATGAGCTCAGATCGCTTGCGATACGTAATCTCGTGTAGAGAGGTCGACGGCATACTTCCAACGAGTTTTTGCCGGCGCACCCATTGTTTCTACCGGCTACATTACAACCGATTACCGTGAAGTTTATAATATATTATTACACCAATTTCCTTTCTATTAGAGGAAAAGATGCAACTTGTTATATTATCAAACGAGAACTACGGTTTCACTCTCGTTAAATAAAAATATATTATCGACGCAATTAGGTAGGTCCGCAAACAAATTCCGCATATAACCCAAAGCACCGTTTATTTATATAGAGAGATGACCAATCCACTAAGCTTACAGATTCGAAATACGTTTATGAGTTCGTGAGGTACACATGTTGGGTACACGGTGTGTATCTCACTAATTCCTTTACGTATGAATAGTTAACTTAGTTTAGCTTATTTAGATTCGCGACGTACAGTAACAAAGCAATAGCCCAAGCCGAGATGTGCAGTGCACCTTGAGCTGGTTGTCAAATAAAGTCGGCTGAGTGCCTTTTAAGCGCTCGTTTTAGTAGCCCGGTGAAGCTGTAAATGCTCGTCAGGCTAATAGCGTAGTCAGCCCGAAAAAAAGCCACTGAACCGCACTCCACAGGCATTCACAGTTCGGCACTTCTCCATAATGTTCGGTTGTCGTCCGTCGCCACGCCGCTCCGCACCACACCGCCACCTGCATTATTATTTATTTCTCATTGAGCACGTTTGTGCACATATATTTTGCCCGATGTTATTACCTTACTACTTTCTCAATAAATAAACTATGAAATACAAAGAATTACTGGAATGTACTGAAATGTACTGGAATTGACTCATCTCTGTGCATCCATTAAAAACGTTTGTGAAATTTACTATTATATAGAATATATTATTATTCTAAATATTATATATATTTGTTAAAAAGATAAACCAGATCGAGTTTCTTGCCGGTTCTTCTCGATGACTGGGTTGTTTTCCGAACCGGTGGTAGTTTTGACGTTCATAAGTGCCTTCTTAGGGCCTAAATTGAATAAAGTGTTTTTGAATTTGAATTTGAAAAAAGAATTTTTTTTGTAAATAAAAAATTGTTCACGACGAGTTCAAACAAAATGTAACAAATAAAAAATTATAAGAAAATCTGTGATGTTTTCCGTAATTTTATGAATGAGTACCTACATGGAATGTGAAACAGTAATAAATATAAGCCACTCGTTCATATTAAATGCTTTGGTCTCGACACTAGGATTTTTTATAGGACTTTTCAGTGACCTATATGATTTAGGACATTAAAATAAAAACATGCTATCAAGTATCAAGTACTTTCCAATAATTTAATTGAACATATAAATATACAGATTCAAAGAAGTATACTACTATCATCTGATGGTTTCAATATATTGTCCTCTAACAAAAGCATAGATTAATTGTACAACTCGAACTTTCCATTGGTGTCATATACAAGCAAGCTGTTACTAAAAACTTTATAACTAAAATATATAGAAATAGTAATGGAGTTTTTGGCGTGATCTTGGAATGCCATGTAGTGGTCTTTATATTTTATCCATAACCTTGTGGTATTTGGCTCTGTATTGTGTAATGTTGGTGGTGCTTTACGTAATATAGTTTGGTTATTGTGCGCAAGTGAAGTGGATCGGAAATAATATCACGGAGTATGGATTCTGACTTGCCACAAAAACTCCTAGGAAAATTCTAACAAGATGGCTACTATCTTGTTAGTTCATTGTAATTATATAAAGAAACTTGTAATATCGATACTCACTTGACAATGGCAGTAATAGTCTACTAGAAGACTGGTTGACAAAAATAAAATAGAAGAAGAAGAAATAGTAATGTCTAAGAATTGGCAACCCCATTCAGTTACTTGTTGTCATGGACTGCTGCAGTACAAGGCCACATTATAAGGTTGCTTTTCAATAGACAAATGACAGACGGATGTCCGATTGTTTTTTTTATTATTGTGTATAGATTTTGACATTTGATCCTAATCTATACCGGATGTTAAATAACGGTGTGGTCTAACTATACACACTAGAGAAGGATTGGCTCTCAAGTGCAGCTGCCGTTTACATAATCAGAAAATTCAGACTCTTTTTCCAGGATTCGAATCTACGTCCATCGCGGTGTCATAACACGCGAATCACTGAGCCATCATTACCACGACACGTTTTCACAATCATATAATAAAAAAAACCATTACTGCTCTAAGCGAGGGCAGTAGGCTTACTGCGAACTTGAGCCAAATTTCTTGACAATAAAGATAATAATCTAAAATGCGCTGGTCTCGTTTACAGCGGAAGAAAGTGAGTACACAGTACACGAGATATTAAGTGGGCACTGTAATTAGGGTTGCCACACATAGTTTACAATACAATATTGCAGGTTATGTCGGATAATCTAAATATATAAAAAATCAGTGTCATAATGTTTGTCCACGATGAACTCCGAAACTACGCAACCGATCTTCATGAAAGTTGGCATTTATGTATTGTTCGGTCCAACTTGAGAGATAGGATAATTTATATTTCTATTAACGTTGTCAATATTTTTTAATTATAAATTAAATGATTGTCAAAGTTAATTATTGATATTAATTGTAAGTTTCATCAGTCTCGAACAGATGGCGCTTTAAATTAGTTTGTTGTCAGAAAACTGTAGGACCGACTGTTATAGATATCTCATAGATGGCGCCAAGTTTTAATTTTGAATTTCCTTTTCAACTCTAGTTTATTTTATTTATGGTGCACGTGTTTTATTCAAATCAACATGTAATAACTGAGCCACAGCAACGTGTGGCCAGGTCAGCTAGTAGAATATAAAGTACATAACAATTCATTACTGCACTAAAAACAAACGACACTTATATGACGTCTACTTGCGTGTGGTTAATGTATTGTATAATCATTTATAAAGATATAAACTCAAGAGAAGTCGCGAGCATCTCCTAGTTTGTAATACCGAAGACGATAAATATAGAGCTAAGCTCAAAACAATTTTACAAAGTAATTAGTAGCTATCGCTTGTTAGGTTACAGAATAGATATAAGGAAAAACTTTCTGTTGTCAACTTTCTCTGTACTGGAGAAGTATTCTAAAAATTGTAATTTAACTAACTACAGCGGATACGGCACGAGATTTCCCAATACGTTGAACCTGTGAGATTTCCTGCTAGAGCGGCGCGTGCGCAGGCTTGCGAGTAAAAGTGTAAGCGCATTCTTGATATATCGATTTCCTCATAAACTAGTTTGGCTGTGTATCATCACGCTGGGCCGTTCTGGTGGTAGGCGATAAAGACATTAGTCCGGAACGTTCAAATTTTTTGGCTTGAATTGTAACGGTTATAGTACGAGTATAGTATTTTATAGTTATTTTATTTTCTATTTATTTGAAAGGACTTATCTCTGGGACTATAAATAATACTAAAATATGGGTTTACCTTCTAAATTAATATAAATTATGAAATGACGTCTAACTTGGCAGCATGGTCTAGATATCTTTGCCTTTTCCTTGGGATGGAGAGAACATAAACAAAAAACGTTTATGTTTTTTTACGAAAGCCATCAAAATAACGCCACTACTCTCAGAAGCGGAGCAATTGCGATACAAATTATAGCTCAGAAAGTATTGTAAGCGAAAGTGAAATGAAACCGCAGAACAAACTTAGTAATATATACATTTCTTTATCTCAAATTATCTCAAACTTTATCTCAAATATAAATGAAGCGGTAGTATGACTTTATGTCCGTAGCGACACGACGAGACGTAACTACTACAGTGGATGCTTCATCATGCTATGCTGATAACAGTTAAATAATTAATAATTGGACGTCACGAGACGCCCGGCAGTTGTAAAACATTTAATAGTAGAATTTATCACTAATGAAAATTAAAAAATACATACCTTTTATATAAACGGTAAGCGTGTCAAATAGATAGAACAGTGGTGTAGAGGGTGCGTGACGGTATAAGAGACCGTCATGCCATTTAACGTGACGGCATACCTGTCGAGTTTACTACCAACGTGTGCCAATATTGTTTGATATAAAAAACATACAATAATGTGAAACTTGTAGAAAAATAATTACTAATGTTATAATACACAATCTTTAAATATATAAAAATTCTCTGTCATGATGTTTATCCACGATGATCTACGAAACTACTCAACCTATCTTCATGAAATTTGGCATTCATGTACAATTTGGTCCAACTCGAGAGATAGGATAATTTGTATTTCGATTAATGGCCTCAATATTTTTAATTGCAAATTAAATAATCGTCAACGTTGAGTATTGTTATTAATTGTAAGTTTCATCACTCTCGAATAGATGGCGCTCTTAATAAGTTTGTTGATAGAGAATTGTAGGACTGACCGTTATAGATATCTCATAATTTTGAATTTCCTTTTCAACACCAGTTTATTTTTAATTTAATTTTCTGTTCTTTACCTCGACAGATTTAAGCAGACTCATTACACGATAATACCAAATACTTTATCCTAATTTAAATTTAACATGTAATATCTGAGCCACAGCAACGCGTGGCCGGATCGGGCCTAGTCGGTTTCTCTCTTTCATGACGATAATATAGGAAATTACCAATCCGGTTTGAGGAAGACTTGGTTATAGGTGTAGAAGCTTAGAGCATGTGAAACCGCAAACCACAGATAGTATATAAGAAAATATCGCAGCAATGTATTAAGGCAGAAAGTTATAGAGTTTAACTTGTGAAAAAATACAAACTTTCGCTCGTCAGACACCTATGGATCTAAGTTCTGAGCAGGTTTCCGTTCCAACTTGATTGATCAGTTCTTACCTTTTATATATAATCGGTTTTAGGGGGCGTCCTTTAATTACGTTACGGCAGTGGTCGGCAAAGTCGTCATCCAAAAGAGCTAAATGTAAACAATAAAAATTGCAGTTTATGCAAAGAGCCTTCTTTTAAACTTAAGTTCTGCTTTAGTAGAATCATTTTTATGGAAGTAATTAGGGCTACCTGTGCCCGTGTCTTCGTTCGCGTGAAATGTTATATGTTTTTTTATGTCATAGCAGGTAAACGAACATGTGGATCACCTGATGTTAAGTGGTCACCACCGTCCATAGACCCTAACAACACCAAGGGAGTCGAAAGTGCGTTGCCAGCCTGTGTTTGGGGGAAAAGGAGTGAGGGGGAGAGGAGAGGTGGACCTCCGGCGCTCTCACTGACCGAACGAAACGCAACAATGCAAGCACTGTTACTTCACGTCGGTTTTCTATGAGAGGGTGGTAATACCCCGCGCGAGCCGACTCATTCATGCTGAAACCAATAATAGTATCAGCGTGGCTCTACCACCTACAAAAACAGCGATTAATAAAGTCATCTGAATGTATTAAGTCCATTTACTTATCTACTTTCCTCACGTACTTAAGTCGCGTCGTCATTAAAAGTACAATAACTTTTGATACACCGAAACGATTTTAATGAAACAAAAGACTAAATGTTACTCGAAGATATGCTTTATTATTTAAAATTTACGTAAAATTGTTTAGGGTATTAAAATCGCGTTTTCAATCTTTACTTTATAATTGGTAAATGGGAATGATAATAGGAAATCAATAGTAAATAACATATCCAACTATAAATTTTAATATCAATATGCCTATTAGAGTACGGAATACATAATAAATACAATCATTCGGATGATAGACGCATGTTAAAACTGAGTGCAATATTTATTTAAATTATGGAACCATTTTGAATAGCGCCATGGGTTCCGCAATATTGGCCTTGGCTGCTCTGTCGAGCGCCTTTCACTTTACCCCTACTTCGCGGCCGCGCGTCGGCTGTAATGCGACATGCGATAGGGGGGCGTAAAAATTTGAGGCGATAGATAAAAAAGTTTTGCTTTAAATAGTAAAGATAATAAAGCAGATTGTGCTTTTTGAATAAAGCATTAATACTCAAACTGCAGATTTTGAACGATCTCGCGTGAGATAAGGGGGGGGGGAGTTGCCTCAAGATAAATCTCACTACATCGCACCGGGGTGAAGGAGGTCAAAAATTCTCAAAAATGCCTCATGTAATTAATGGATGAACCCCTATCATTAAATTCTCTAACGTACATTGCAAATGATTAGAGTCGGTGCATTTAAATAATTGCTCGTAATTAAATATGGCATTCGCCCAGCAGTGTATAAATTACTGCTAAGATGGGGTCTATGAACATGTATGGAAGAAATAATCTCCGGATTTGTTCATACTATTTAGAAGATTGTTTTACTAATGCCAAGCTACAGTATTGTTAACTTACTTTTATAGAGTACTAGCTTTTGTTCGCAGCTTCGCTCGTGTTAATTTAAATATAACTATATCTTTAGGGAAAAGTACTTTTTTTAATGGAAGGGACTATTTTATCCTTTCCCGTATCCTCTGACAACATGTATGCAAAACATCCAGATGATCCGTTGAATAATTAGGGCATGAAGGAGAGATATAAATCTAGGAATGATGTACTGTTTCCGAGGGACAGGCGGGATCCAGATTAATCCGTAAGAAACCGCGAGCAAAAGCCAGTAAAATAGTAAAAACAATAGTTAAACCATCCGATGTCACGGGTAGTTGCTAATTCGTAAACAATCGACTACCGCGATTTGATGTGTACAGTTTTATTCCGTTACAACCGACACTTGTATTTCTGTGTTTTTTTTTTTTGCGTCAAATATGCTGTTTCTGCGGTAAAACTAACAGTATTGGGAAACAGGTCCTCCAACTATGCGCCTGCGCATCTAACCGGCTCCTATTACCCTACTTATGTTTGTCTTGTCCACCTTCAAAATACTAGAGACTGCTCGCGACTTTGTCTACGTTAAGTTACAATATTAAACTAAGTAACAATAAGCTATAACCTAGCGCCTCCTAGTGACGAGTTATGGTTACATGGATAAAACAAATTCATCATGAAAATATACTTAAATGTGCCAACTTTTATGACAATCGGTCATTCCGTGTGTCATATATACCGACATATATCTATGTACAGGCTGAAAGTTTAGACAGTAGCAATATTTATAGAGATGATAATATATATAGGATAGTCTGCACTCGATTATCGTTCTAAATCAATTTAAAAAATAGCTTAATATTTGACCTAATTATGTAGAAAAATACAAAAAATATACGCAATCCTCTACGCTTCTACGTTAAAGCACAGTGTCAATGACCGTCGGGTGATTTCACTTTCGCTTGAAAGTGAACGTGGGAACGGTATGAACAAAAGAAAAGGGTTTATTGTCCGTTTTGTTATCGAAGGTTATTAACTGCGGGCCACCCCTTACAGCTTTCGGTATCAGTCATTGCACCTAAGCTTATTACGATTATGTTTATATTTTTGAAAGTTTTAGAACAAACTTTAACTTAGGTTCTCTTTGTTATTTGTTAATATCTGTTTTGATATTATTATTTAAATGTGATCATTAAATATTATATCCTAGAATAGTGCGAGTGCTTAACCTTTCACCTGGAAAGTTCTAACAGGCCACCATCTTGTTAGAACATTGAAATTATTTCAAAGAAATTGTAATATTATTACAGACTCAAACAATGGCAGTAATAATCTAGAAGATTGGTTATCCAAAACAAAATAAAAAAGCGTGTAGTATTTCTTATGGTAACTTTAATGAAGAACACGGAAATGAAGGAAGCTTCAATGAAGGAAATAATTGTGATGAAGCCATAGCATGACGGGAAGGCTTGTTCTGACTGACTTGAGTCACCACTCACAAGTCGAAAATCTCTCTCCAAATACTTACCATATCGGTAATACCCGTTTGAGAGTACCATAGAATCGAATAAACAAGTTCGTTTGTAGGTTGATCAAGTAACGTAGTGTAATTATATTACATTGTATGCAAAATAGACCACCCACGGGACAAAGCGCGCATAACTTCACTGAATGTGCGCGTGGGTTCATTGAATTAAAATCATCTCGATTCAATTCGTACACACAGATGGTTAATCATCAAGTTTGAAACTATAGATTTAGTGTACGGTGTCTATATTTAAAAATATGACCGCCATCTTGATTATATATTATTTATATATACGCTATTCTCTCAGAAGTTATATAACCAATATTTAGGGTTCTGTTGGTGGAATAACCCACGCACACAAAAAATTACGAGACGAAAATAATAACTAACATATCGGTTTTAGCGTTTGATCACAATGTCCATCTGATGTTAAATAACGTTGTGGTTTGACATGGTAAACACGATAAAAGTAGGCGGAACTGGCTCTTAGATGCATTTACTGGAGCACACTTATAGGTGCATGGCAGTAAATTTTCAACTTGAGGGTGGTAGCCAGGCGTATTTGTAAAGCCCTGCCACCATGCTATGGTTTCCTTACAATTTTCCACTCACAGGTATCAGCTAGTTATATTACTAAGCTTCAACTCGAAATTGCAAAAAGGTTTGTCTCAAACTAAGTTTACAACCAGTTATAACACAATATAGATTTTATAAAAGATAATATTCGATAAACATTGATTCCCATATGCATAAAACAACTTTTACTATTTAGAAAAAAATGCGTTTACAGTACCGTTGGGTTTCGAATCGTATAGAATGGTATTGCGGTCAGATGGAATTCTTTGATTGAACACGGACCACTCAAGGCGGTCGGGATGGGTTGGGCTTAAGTTATTTCGCTTAATGATGCTCGTAAAATAACTAATTTAATCCATGGCACTTAATACCAAAACTTAGATAAGCTGGTTTTAGTAAAAGGCTAACATAATTTAAATACTAGAAACAGAAACAAATTGGTCTTTCCATGTTTCAGACCTACTAAGACCAATAACAGTTTTTTAGGTAATAGTGTTAAGTTTTATAATAAAGTCCTAAACCATATTACCGATTTTCCGGATAGTGAGTTCAAGCACCATGTCAAGTGGGTTTCAATGTCTAAAGGCTTACTATAGGGTGGATCAATATGTGAACAATGGTGACGTTTGGAAATGACGCTCGTCTCTGTGCATCCATCAATAACGAAAGTAAATATTTATGTTTTGTAAAAATATATAACATGGAAAGATAAACCAGATCGAGTTTCTTGCCGGTTCTGCTCGGTGACTGGGTTGTTTCTCCGAACCGGTGGTAGCTTCGACGTTCATAAGCGCTTTCTCAGGGCCTAAATTGAGTAAAGTATTTTTGATTTTGGATAGGAACGCAGTAAGGTCAATTAGTAAGCTAATACTTTTAATGTTTAATGTAGAAGGACTGTAGTATAAAGAATGCTAGTTCTCGGAGGTGGGAACGATAGCTACTCAGAACGTAAGAATGAGTTCCATATCTCGGCGGAGGTCTTCGTTTTGGCTGAATCATTAGGCACCTACTATCTTACTTAGTGTTCAACAATTTTGCAAACGTTGCATTTTTAGGGAGGTGAGATTTTGTCATATGGGCGAATACGGAGCAGCTGTAAGTCAGAATCTAATTCCATTATATATCTAACTAGCTTCTGCTCGCGACTTTGTCCGCGTGGAATAGTTACTTCTAACTAAGCGAATACGCATCGAAAGCTCTCAATAGAAAAAAAAAAGATTTTGAAACATTCTTTATTGGTGCTCCGCTGCTATTGGTCTTAGCGTGATGATATATAGCCTTCCTTGATAAATGAGCTATCTAACACTGAAAGAATTTTTCAAATCGGACGAGTAGTTCCTGAGGTTAGCGCGTTTAACTAAACAAACAAACAAACCCTCCAGCTTTATAATATTAGTATAGATAAAGCGACGAGTTTAAATTTCTAATTATGTCTTCCTTCGTATTCATATACAATATTTGTAGACAATTCTTAAGTCTTATAAAATGATCAATATAGATCATAAGGTGCAACTTATTATCGGGACAAATTCGACTGACTAAGGGATATCTACTGCAAGCGCAATTTTTGTTATTATTGTAGTTCCTAAACTTTACATTCTCAACACGCAAGCTATAGTACCTGACTATTGATTTGGCACGTCGGGGATTAGACCGAGATAGTCGCCTAAGTTCCATTTCGTATAGCGTTATCTTTGTCTAACGCTGTGTCATTGCGCTATGCGATAGGGAGAACGCTTTGCAAACCGATCTTAGTTTAATCCCTTAATATTCTGCTAACGCGACGTGCAATTGATGTGGGGTATTAGAATAGCTTTAGTGATAAAATGTATTAAAATAAAACGCCTGATCAAACATAATAGCAATCATCGTGTATGTAACGTTGCTATTAAATATATACTACGGACTTAACATTGGAAGTTTATAGATTATGCCTGTGTCACACTTATTACAGGTAATTCTAAGATTTATGCAAAAATCGATTCGAAGCTTAGTGTTTTACGACGATCTTCAAGCCAAATCAATTCTTCGAAAAATGATATCAAAACTTTCTTGTAGAGCCTTCGATTCTCTACAAAAATATTCCATGGAAATTGCAAATGAATTTATGGTTCACTAGTTACAACAGTCAGAAGTTTTTTTTTTCCTGTGTTATTCTTATAGGAAATCGAAAAGTGCGATGCGGACAAACTTAATATTATTTTTAGAGGCCTACTTTGATATTTAAACGAAACTTTTGATCTTGGTTTCGAGATAAAATGTACATATATTTTTTTAAACGCCCTAATATACTCCCTATATTTTGAATAGCTTTGAATCCAACCACAAGACGAATAGCTTGCTAAATGAAATTTAACATGTAATTCGGTATTATAATTAGAATAATATTCTACTATGGAATTCATAATAATTCAACGCTTTCATTCGAAACTTTCAACAAAAGTGCCTATAATAATTTTACAAGTTCATCCCATCATCGATAAGGAATTTTCTGCCGATTGACTGATGCATTTAATCATAAAATTGTCTGAATCTAGCTGCATATTCTTCATCAAATTCCATAAAAATTTACCTTTAAGAAGTATTCACTTATATTTCTATTGTAAATATAAGTATTATGTAAGTACAAACACACTATCATATTTTATTATTCTATTTATAGAAAGTTACAATTTGCGTCACGACTTACTCGAATAGAATTCACTACTGTCGACCCCCTTTTGCGTCTTCCCGACTCCCAGATTTTATTTTCGCTGGCTTGAACCCCTTGAAGTTCGAAATCGACTCCGGGGGGTCTACATATATGCACCACTTTGGAGACATGCGTATTAGAATATTCAATCTTATCTTTATTATTTATGTAAAATAGTTGGTTTTTTTTTTCTCGAACTGATTACGCTATTGACCTAGCAAGGTCTTTACAGCTTCACCGGACTACTAAGGCGATCGCTTAAGGCACTCGGCCGATTTTATTTGACAACTAACTCAAGGGTGCACGGCACACCTCGGCTTGGGCTGGTGCCTGATACATGCAATTCGCGACTTATCTGAGCTAACCTAACAATTCATACATATATGAGTTGTTGAAACATATATGTGTACCAAACACACATACCTCAACAACTCTTATATATTTCGTATCGGATAATTTTCTAAACTATTTAAGTTTCATAAGGGAAAAAAAATAAAACCCTTCCACTTTCATGTGTAAGCGTGTATGCGTGCACGTGTGTGGAGGTGATAATATGTGTAATATTGTCGCAGTGATGTAAGATTTTGTGTCACAGTATCGCGCGGACAGCGTACTCAAGGGTTCCACACCGAGGGAACGGACCTAGGCTTGAGTCGCTGCCGAGGGGGGCCTAGTCTGGTAAAAAATAGTTGGTACAATTTATTACAGTTCACTTTATAAAATACAGAGGTGTCTAGTTAAATGGGAACTGGTTATCTTCTCATTCGTTTTAGGAGCCTAATGAATACATGACTAATCCTAACTAATAGTATAAATGCAAATGTTAGTTTGTTTGCCTATTCTTTATTACGCTTTCCTCTCGTTATCTACTCAACCGATCATCATGGAATATTTCATTCACGTTGTCATCATCAAAGTTCGAAATCCCAGGAAGTAAATTGCTTTCAAAAGAAATTCCCATGGAGCATTTGGCGGGACCTTAGACCATCGTGTATGTAGTGGATTTTATATTTTACTAACCTCTGCCCGCGACTTCGTCCGCGTGGAATAGTTACTTTGGGCTAACGCTAATACGCAGCGGAAGCTCTCAAAAGGGAAAACCCCCGATTTTGAAACATTCTTCAATGGTGCTCCACTCCTATTGGTCTTAGCGTGATGATATATAGATGTCCTCCATAAATTAGCTACATAACTCTGAAATATTTTTTAAAATCGGACCAGTAGTTCCTGAGATTAGCGCTTTCAACCAAACAAACAAACAAACTCTCCAGCTTTATAATATCATATATATTAATACGTGAAGCCAAAACTTTGTACCCCTTTTTAAATGAATTGCGTGAACGGATGAACGTGAAATTTGGCATAGTTGAAAGTTTATATGGAGGAGAAGTGCAGAAAGCTATTTATTTTATATAAAACTAGCGGGCCCGACAGACGTTGTCCCGCCCTAATTACAAAAAAATCCTAGACAAATTATCTACTAAAACGTTCCTAGTGAATCACTTTATCCACTGGCAAAAACCGCATGGAGATCCGTTCAGTAGTTTTTGAGTTTATCGCGAACAGACAGACAGACAGACGCGCTAGGGGACTTTGTTTTATACTATGTAATGATGCATTAGAAGTACATTAAATTAATTAAATATGCATTACTCACACTACTGCTTCAATTTTACACAACATATACACACATGTAAATAAAAAAAACATTTTGACATCCGTCAATAATGGACTTCAAAAAAGGTTGCGAAGGAGGTTGCTATGCTCGACAGTATGTATTTTTTTTACTCTTACGTTCCAATTACCCTTTTTCATTCTACATTCAACAATGATATTATAACATATGACTATTATTATAATATTTATCATACCTTACATGCTCTTTGAATTTAACTGGTCAAATTACCGTCTTACATATTAATACGTGAAGCCAAAACGTTGTACTCCTTTTTAAGCGAATTGCGGGAACGGATGAACGTGAAATTTGGCATAGTTAAAGTTTATATGGAGGAGAAGTGCAGAAAGCAATTTTTTTATATAAAATGAATTAGAAATATATTAAAATATGCATTACTCACACTACTGCTTGAATTTTACATAACATATACACACATGTAAATGAAAGACTTATTGACATCGGTCATTTTAGTTTTACGTTCCAATTACCTTTTCAATATTTTTAACATGACTGACGTTACATGCCTTACATGGCCTTTGAAATCAACTGGTCAAACTGTAGGTTAATTTCAGAATAATATAATATGTAAATGCATAATATACATTAATAATTAATTGATAAATAATTGTCTTTAGTAAATTTATGGAACCACTGAAATAATTATTATTCTCTTTGGTCTTATTGAATGTCAAAATTTTTAGGTGACAGGACTGCTTTCACTTCGTGTTGTCATAAGAGTAAAGCAATATTACCAAAGTTAATATCAATATTTTAATGTTTAGTATTTTTATATGGTGAACTCACTTCAAATGATGATTTAATAAAATGAAAAATAAGAAAATTTGCTTGGTCATGAAAGTAATCCTTAACTTAGATCTCCACGGTTACAATGATGCAGTTCAACCTGATGTAGCAGTTATATTTAGTACAGTTGATGACACATTTTGAACAAAAATGAATTCATTTTCAAAAGTTAATGGTAATATTAAAACATCTTTGTTTTGGATTCATCATTTGATTCTATCGTGTATCCATTACTTTTCCAAACGAGGATACTGGGCATATCACTATTCCTCCTAATCTACAGACTGCATTTAATTCCATATTATCCAGAAATACCGCCCACTCACCCATGGTGTCGTGTAAAATTAATTGAAAACTGTGTCGTAAGTTGCCATAAAATTCTTTATTTTCGTAAAGTTATATTTACTTAGAATTTGAGAGCGTTACCACCTTATGTAAACGTCTGTTTTATATTTCAAATTTATAATTAATTTCAATTTTCATTTAGTTTAATATTTATATAATTATAAAAGAAAAGTGGCAAATAACTGAGTAGCCATGAAGAAAACCTTTGATTATAGATTATTGACAAAAGAACCCCAATAAAGTTCAAACTTTAACAAAATCAATGAACTATGGTCGAATGTCGACCACTGGGCGCCCACTAGTCAGTATAGATTTATAATCTTAAGTATTATTTCAGTCTATATTTTGTAATATTGGTGGCATTTTACACAATATAGTTAGTTCAGTTATCGTGCGTAATGGATGGGACAAAAAAACCACGGAGCACGAATTCTGAGATACCACAAAAACTCCATGGAAAGTAATAACAAGGCAGTCACCATCTTGTCAGAACATTGATATCACAAGACACTTGTAATATTATTACCTACCCAACAATGGCAGTAATAATTTATGGCCAAAAATGAACATTACAAAAAGCCGAGGCAGTCATAAAGAGTGCTAATCAAAGTGAATACTCGAAATAATAGAATTTAAACTGTTGTTCTCTTTTGAATTATTAAATTGATTATAGTGTGAATTATTTAAATTTCATAATTTGTACATTGAAATTATTATCATTACTCCCTTTCACGTCGACTGGCACTCGGAATAATAGTTATATACTTCTTATACAGTTTATTAACTCTGCAAACATATGATGGACTGCACGATCTTAATATAAATATCAATATTAGAGGTAAACAGGCTCTTATACGCGTTTCTAGTGTGACGCGAGCCGTGCAAGCGCAATACAGTCGGTGATGCTTACTAACATGTCATGACACGAAATTATAAACTTATCTTCTGCCAAAAAAATACCGCTCAACGGACCTGAAGATGTTTTCACTTCAAAAATTATGTTACCAGACACGCCCACTCTCTAAGTTGAGATCTATAAACAGAGTTAAGAACACTAGAGGCGACGTGACGTCGGATGAATCCCGTTATATTGGATAATGATAGTATTTGTGCAACGGAATCCCAATGGCGAGACGAACGGAACACGGCCCGACGAAGCGCTGGTCAGTTTGTAGGTACTTATTGCTTATTCTTCCGCATTGGAAGTCTCGGGCGCATCCTTTTAAGGCGAAGCATTTAACTTTTTTATTTTAACTGCTTTTAAAAAAAGATGATACTCGTGATTGAGATTTTAACAACATTGGCATATTGTTTTAAGCATTCGGATCATACAAGCAGTCCTTGTTTAAAAATGACATATAACTGTGTATACTTACTTGTACACGATACATTTTTTCTGTCTGTATTGCACCTTATTAGAATTGGATTGTTTATTAACTGTATACTTATGTCATACATGCTTGTAATCGTAATGATTATATGTTTTAATTAAGAATTAACAAGTAATTTTATGTTTTAATTAACAATATGTAATTTTATTTATGTGTAATCTTTACGTTGGTTTGCTAAATATAGAAAATAAAATAAAAATATATTTTATTTCGGAGGAAAATTCAGGAATAAAATTGTAAGCAATGGTTTAAAAAAAAGTTGTAAAGAATGTTATAAATTTACTTCCCCTCCTCTGAGTATACGCACCACACTACTCACTTTATACATCATCCAGCGTGTAGTGCTTAAAGAGTCGTTGTTTCTTACAACTTTTTATTAGATATTTATTATAAGATATTTTAGATAAGGAACAGGAGTCGTAGAATAAAAAAAAAAATCATCTATTTTATCCATTACTTTTTGTGTAATACGCGCACTATAGCAAACCTCTATAATCTTATTTATAGATACATGTAAAGTTTTTCGAGTTTTCTCATCGGAAGTATTACAATTAATTTTATCTTTTTTGGTCTGAAGTCTGAACTGAATTCTACTTAAGTATACAATAATCATATAAGGTATTGTAATATTATTTAAAATGAACCATTTTCGACGCAAACATTGTTATACATACAAAAAGGGAATGTGGTATTTAAGGAAAAATATGTATAAAAAAAATTAAAACCGGATATTATGAAATACCCAAATAAAAAGCTAAAAAAATGTAATAAAAACGGGTGAAAAAAGGTTAAGAGACATGAAATTGACAAAGTATTACTTAGAATACTGTTAATTTTAAAACTTGCTTTTCATTATATTTCCAATTTCAAAGAACCTTCAAACGATACGCTTGAAATTGACGTGAAATTATAAGTTTTAAGAAATACCTAACCAATTTATTGACCAGAGCATAATTTAATTAAAAAAAACTTTTTACATAATTCTCAGAATATCTAATTAATTAATAGTAGTTAAAGAATGACACGTCGAAATTACAGAATTATAATGACCGTTTAGGAATAAAGAACGAAGTATAAGTACCTGGATTGTTTGAACTTTTGATTGCTATACTAGATCAGCAGGTTTAACTCGCATGGAAGTACTATTTTTACGATATAAAAAAAAACTACAAAATTAAGTTTAAATCTGGAAGTTCGAACCCTCAGTAAACTGTAACAATAAAGATCTCCCAGAAAGTTATTGAGGTTTTTTATATTTTACTTATTAAAAAAGATGTTCCTTAACAACACATGAATATCAAGTTTTTAAATACTAGATATAGTAGCGAGCCACGTGGATCCCTTGTCGATCTTGACTTACCAGCAGAATATAGTGATATTTCCTTATTTACTGTTCGCCGAGCTATTTACCATTTTTAAATAAATATATGATATTTTTAAATATCATTACATAGTATAAAACAAAGTCCCCTACCGCGTCTGTCTGTCTGTTCGCGATAAACTCAAAAACTACCGAACGGATTTTCATACGGTTTTCACCGGTGGATAGAGTGTTCAAGTGTAGAGTTGTCAAGGATTTTTTCATAATCAGGGCGGAACAACGTCTGCCGAGCACGCTAGTAATATATATTTTTAAATAAATAAATATATTTGGATAAATTGAAATTGGGGCCTCGCCAATCATTAAAGACTAAGTTTCAGAAATTCGGTATTTTAACTCTGACCTCCCAATATATTCTTAAGAGTTTGATATACGTTCGCAAAAACTTAGATAATCTGGATTTAGTAAAAGACCGACATAATGTAAATACTAGAAACAACAAACTGGTCACTCCATGTTTCAGGCTCACTAAGACCAGTAACAGTTTTTTAGGTAATAGTGTTAGATTTTATAACAAATTCCCAAAACACATTACCGATTTGCCAGTTAGTGAGTTCAAGTGTTATGTCAAGCGGGTCTTAATACATAAAGGCTATTACAGGGTGGATCAACATGTGAACGATGGCGACGTCTGGAAGCTATGCCTCTCTCTGTGCATCCACCAAAAACGAATCTAACTTTATGTGTCGTTATGTTTTAATAATCAAAAACTATGTTATGTAGTATGAAAAGATAAACCAGATCGAGTTTCTTGCCGGTTCTTCTCGATGACTGGATTGTTTTCGGAACCGGTGGTAGTATTGACGTTCATAAGTGCCTTCTCAGGGCCTAAATTGTATAAAGAGTATTTTGATTTTGTTTGCCTGCTATGACATAAAAAAAAGTTGATAGGGCTTTTTTTCAAGTCTGCCTGACTATCTACCAATCTCAAGTCGAAAATCTGACACCAAGCATATGTTAGTGTGCTCCGGCAGCTGCACTTGAGCTACCCACTAGGTATAGCGCATATACCACCTTAAACCACATCGTGATTTTAACATCATATGATATTGTGGTGAAATCCTAAAAGCTATAAACTATTAAAAAAAAGCCCCTTTAGGGCTTAATCACGCCAAAACTAAACTAAACTTTTAGGTATAGGACTATGACCATTCGTTGTGGATTTTTTCATAGATGGTTTTAGACTATTTATTATTTTAGATTCGATTGACCCTTTGCCATTTAAAGCCCAACGAAGCGGTCAGTAATCAGCTATTTTTTTAACTAAAGTATAAACTTTTGAGTATCCAATACTTCTGGAATACTTCCCAACAGTCGATTCCCATGTTCAAAATACTTTTCATACGATCAGTCGATATAAAATAATTTTGCTGAGGTTGTATAACAATATACGATATGGGCATTAAAAATGGCATATTAAATCTTAATTATTTATTTATCAATCAAAACAGTATTGACCTTAATTGAATAGCCGTTTGTTGCGCGGGCGCAATCCGAGGCGGCTCGCGATAGGCATCATTCCCTCGCGAACACCGCGCTGTTAGCACGTGCTTTCTAACGTAAAATTGAAAAAAAAAAGACGAACATTCAATAGTGTGTGCAAATATATGATCATATACAGTGTGTGTGAAAGAAATATGTGAGAATTTTTTTTATTGTTGTTTTTTTTTTTGTGAATACAAAAAGTGATACCAATGAAGACCATCGATTTTAAAGAGGTAATGATTGTATAGTAACTATGATACGCGACTTGATTCTCGTAAAAACGGATTTCTTGTTCCATGAAAAGACATTTTAATAAGTAGTGTGAATTGTTTTATTTATCGATCGAATCGAATTGATAATTCATTTATCGATTTTAATTTACCTCTATTTAATTTTTATCATTAATGCTCAGTCCCTATAGAAAAGAGTGGTGATATCGCGGATAAACAAGATATTTACATAATAGCTGTACCCGCGACTTCGTCCGCGTGGAACCTTATGTAAAAAACAGTGATTAATAAAGTCATCTGAATGTATTAAGTCCATTTACTTGTCTACTTTTCTCTCGTACTTACGCCGCGTCGTCATTAAAATGACAATAACTTTTGATAGAAGGGACCGATTTTAATGAAACAAAGACTAAGTTATTCTTGAAGATATGCTTTATGATTTTTGTTGAGAGGTTTTATTGTGAACCCAGTGCTTTAGCAGTGATGCGTGTTCATACAAACAGACAGACAGACAGACATTTCTAAAAATGATTGAAATGTATTCTATTACTTATTCCTCGACACTTGCAACAAGTTTTTTCACGAGAATCGAAAATGTACAGACACGTTAGATTTACATTCTTATTATATGTATATATATAGAATATAGAAGACTAGCGGGCCCGGCGGACGTTGTCCCGCTCTGATAATAAAAATACCTTAACAAATTATATACCTACCTAAACATTGCTCATGAAACACTGTATCTAGTGATGAAAACCACATGAAAATTCGTTCAGTAATTTTTGAGTTTATCGCGAACAGACAAACAGACCAACGTGGCAGAGAATCTTTATAATATGTAGCGACATAGATTTCATGACACACTTCACTTTAAGTTAAGAACAATCGACATATATCGGTTGCTTTTGAAAGGTGTTCAATACTTTGACGACCAGTTACTTGAAAGTATGATGTGGGTAGGATTTAATACTTTTTTTTTTAGAAATATACATATAATATTTTGAAATAGCAAATAAAATAAAGTATTTGGATGAAAACAAAAGTATTTTATAAATTTATGTATTTACTCCCATGAAACGTTTTGTTGCATGCTTTTAGCACACGCTTAATACTTGTCTTATTATCTTGGAATATAAATTGTTCATATCAACATTTAATTTATCTTGTAATTTGGCCGTTGTAATCAACATTTCAAATTGCTTAAATTCAACTCAATTTTTAAAGATATGTAAGAAAGTATTAAAAATTCAACTAATACCTCAAATAACTCAAACTCACATTAATATAATGTGAAAAGTTAGTGATAATTGTGTTAACCTTTTCTGACTTTCTGAAGTATGAATGAATTATTTTTTAAGTTTTCGTTTTTAAGCAGTCGTCTTGAAGTTTATCGCAAACAGACAGACAGAAAGACGTGGCAGAGGACTTTGTTTTATAATATATAATGATAAAGTAGGATACCTCGTTATGAAGTATGGTTGGCCACACTAGACGTGAAGCCAAAATAATCGGTGGTAGTTTTGACGTTCATAAGCGTCTTTTCAAGGCCTAAATTGACTAAAGTATGCTTGACTCTTTTTTATTGTACCTTAAATTGCCACAACTTTCGGTAATTGACACCATATTGAGACCATAATAACATATTAGTGGGGGCCTAGGAAGATATCTCGCCAAACACCTGTAGGTATATTTCATCTGTATTTGACAGCAAGTTACCGTCATGTAAAATTGCAGGAAAATAATAAAATCTATAGAAATGAATGGAGTAATATTCTTAGGTTGTCTTTTGTGGTAGCTTTCAATTCGAGTACGTGCGACCCACGACTATAAAGTTGCGGATCCTTACAATATATGAACCTCAAACTGAAATATATCCAAACAAATTAAAGGTAAATCATATACTATATTCAGGATAACATTCCGAGTAAGCCATGGTTTTATAAGTTTCGTGTCTGTTGCAAGTTTCCTGCATCCACTATCTGTAGACTGAGGAAAGGTCACGTGTGCTCTCCGGTCCATCTTGCAAAGCTCAGAATCAGGTACAACTCAATATGTGAATGTGGGTTGGATGAAGGCACTCTAGAACACATTTTTTTCAATTGCCCCAATTTAGTATATTCTTTGTGTGATATATTAGCTAACAATATACCTTATCCATATAAATTGAAACCTTTACTCTTGTATGTGTTTTGTTCTTCGATCAAAATACTCTGGCTAACTTTATATGTATTAAAAAAATTACACTTTAACATGACACAATAACTAACAGTAATAATTATGTAAACATTTATATATTTAAGGCATTGTGTCTCTAAGTGTTGTGTGTTTTAGTGGCCTAATCTGGAAGAACCAAATTATAAAAAAACAATTTAACACCAGTACTGTCCGAAATCAGAAAGGCTTAAACTCCATACAAGCGAATGTAAACATAATGAGGCATAAGTCAACAGACTTGTTATGAAACTTGAACAATAGAAAATTATGTAATTTAAAATAATAATTTTTATGTAAAATGTATTATTAAATTTCACGCCGATAGACGCAAATATTAATGTTGTGAAGTAAAAAAAAATCGTGATTTTGTGATTTGGGTCTTAAAAAATCAGTTGACTATCTATTTCGGTATCTTAACTCTATCCTCCCAATACATTGTTGATAATTTAATGTATGTACGTAGAAACTTTGAAAAACTGTATTTAGTAAAGGACCGGCGTAATCTAAATACTAGAAACTGTAACAAACTGGTCGTCCCATGTTTCAGACTTGCAGGACCATTAATAGTTTTTTAGGTAATAGTGTTAGGTTTTACAATAAAGTCCCAAAGCATGTTACCGATTTGCCGGGCTGTAAGTTTAAGCGCCACTTCAAACGAGTTTTGGTGCCAAAAGGCCTATTATAGAGTGGATCAATATGTGAACGATGGATGTCTGGAATTGAGTCCTCTCTGTGCATCCACTAAAAACGATTGTATGATGTATTGGAAATATATATGTTAAAAAGATGTACCCGATCGAGTTTCGTGCCGGTTCTTCTCGATGACTGGATTGTTTTCTGAACCGATGGTAGTTTGACGTTCATAAGTGCTTTATTAGGGCCTAAACTGAATAAAGTATAGTAGTAAGTAAAGTAAAGTAAGTAAATGTGTGGAACGGACAGACAGACGTCCAGTTACACGATACGAGATAATTTATATCACGTCGCGTGTTTTAACGAATAAAAAACGGTTTTATTTCTATTATAATATGCAACGATTTTATAGTTATAGATTAAAAACATTCCGCGCACGATTTCACCTACGTATGAAATCGTTTTGTTACGCTTCGAAACTTTATTCCAAGGACAGGTGTATCACTACGCCTGTCTCGTTTAGAGGTAAGCCAAATTATTTAATAACTTATCCATCTTCTCTTCATATTCTAGAATATGACACTTCATGGTTACGTTTAACACATAAAATAATAATATCAAATCAAAAATACTAATAGACAACAAAGAGAACCGTAGGTAAAGTTTTTTTCTAAGAATTTCAAAAGCATGGATAATAACTTCAATAAACCTAGGTTGAATGACCGGTAATAAAACCTGTGAACGACGACCCGAAGTTAATAATTTTCGATAATAAAACGGACAACAAACCCTTTTGTTTGTTCAAACTTGGAATAATTATCCTTTGTTAGTTGGTTTGTTTTCATTTTCAATTCACTTTCATTTGACCCAACGGTCATTGACACTATGCTTTAACATAGACGCTTAGGGAATTGAGTATAACTTTTTGTACGTTTCTAGATAATTAGGTCAAATATTAAGCACCTATTTTTGAAATATTTAATACGAGAATCGAGTGAAGTGTCTCCTCCATAAATATTGCTACTGTCTAAACATTCACCTGATATAATTCTTTTATACGTATGTATGTGACTGAACTCCTCCTACACGGATTCAAGATTGGTTTAGTCATAATTGGACCCGGTAGGTGGCAGTAAAGTTTTATTCTTAAATCGGCTCTCCTAATACATTGTTGATAATCTAATGTACGTCCACAAAAATTTAAATAAACTGGATTTAGTAAAAGACCAGCGTAATTTAAATAACAGAAACGACAACAAATTGGTAATAACATGTTTCCGGCTTACTAATACCAATAACAGTTTTTAAGTAATAGTGTTAAGTCCCAAAGCACATTATCAATTTGCAAGATAGTTAGTTCAAGCATTATGTTAAGGAGGTTTTAATGTGTCCAAGTAAACGTAAAATTCGGAATCACCCGATCAAAATGCATAAGAATCCTACTCGGTCAGGGACTACAATTTTTTTTTTTTTTTTCATAAACAATATTTAGTAATTTTTGGCAATTTTTAAGATTTTTTTACGATCTACTTATATAGTAGTAGATTATAATATATATGATATAGCATATAAGTAATTATTTATACATTTTTATTTTACAATTTTTAGTAATTTTTGGCAATTTTTAAGATTTTTTTGCGATCTGCTTATATAGTAGTAACTTATAATATATATGATATAGCATATAAGTAATTATAATGTATGCTACTTATATTGGCTTATGATCCAAATAAAGCTCAGATTCGGATTCAACGGATCGAAATATATGAAAATCATTCTTGGTCTAGTTCCACAACATTGTTTTCATAATCAAAACTCTGAATAATAATAATAAATAAAAAAATCACTATTTGTCACAGTTTTTTTACAATTTACCTACCTACTTGAAATTTTGATGGTGTTTTTTTTTTGTTATTTCAAAAGCAGGCAAACTAACAGGTGGGTCACCTGATGTTAAGTGATCACCACCGTCCATAGACACTAGCAACACCAAGGGAGTCGCAAGTGCGTTGCCAGCCTGTGTATGGGGGAGGGGTAGGGAATGGAGAAAGGGGAAGGGAAAGGGGCGAAGGAGGTGGACCTCCGGCGCTCTCACTGACCGAACGAAACGTAACAATGCAAGCACTGTTACTTCACTTCGGTGTTCTGTGGGTCGGGTGGTAGTACCCCAGGCGAGCCGACCCATTCATGCTGAAACTAGCAATAGCTACAGCGTGGCTCTACCACCTTGTACGGTTCAAACTGACCCCAGATTCAAGGTTCAACAGATCGAAATACATGTCGGTATTGTACCAACCACTTTTTTATTGTGCGCCGGAGTAATTAATCTAAATTATTATATATGATGAAAAGGGTCATTCTCAACAATTTGAAAACCTTAATTAGATTTATAAATGCCATGAACAAGTAAATTGTTACCACATAAAATTTTATTATACACACAATATTCTGACCGGAAAATTTATCGCCATTTACCTACATTATGATTCTTTTCCGTGTAATTATGTCTCTTATGAGAATGGTTTTAAGAGGAAACACGGCCTCCTAAAAAGTTGAACGTATTGATAGGTCTATTGCTGTCGCACTCTGCCCGAATTATCAAATAGACCGCGAGAGAGACAACTGCAACTCGGACTGATTATACCTATACGAAAAAAAGGGAATTATGATTTCGTATTCCTGTCTTTCCTGCAAAAATGAAACAATTCTAAGGGTTTTTTTAAAGTGAAACTTTTATTACATCGTCTCAAACTTTTTCGTCTGTGTGTTGCATGTCGCGTGATGGTCGGCCGCGGAGTAGGGATAAAGTGAAAGGCGCTCGTCAGAGCAGCCAGGGCCAATATGGCGGCGCCTATAGTTCGCAGCAGCTGACCGTGTAGTGTATAGACTATTATTAGTTAAATGTCTATAGTGTGAAAATAAGTTTCACTTTTACCGTGGTTTCATAAAACCACACAATCCTTTTTTCAAATATAAAAACTAATTTTGCTGTGTCTGTGCGGTTTTCTTTTATTTATCACATTTATTAAATTTGTTCGCAGAATATTTGAAAACAGCGATATAATTAGGCAATTTTAGTACTCCTAGAAGATTTCTAGGTCTCATAATATCTTGTTTATGGAAAAAATCGAAACATGAGAAGAACATAACAGTGATAGGTATAGATTATATGGTGTAAAAAATACTTTTGTTATTTAGGGATAAAAACAAAGGAATACATATGTATGGAATAAAACCCGACCGTATTTCCTTCGAAACATGTAGATAAATCTGTTATTAACCATAATACTAAGTTTCACTTCTACCGCATGTGAACTCACATTTTTTTTTATCTTTATTTAACTTCATGACTTGTTAACAAAATTATATCTAGTTCAATTGATCCTCTCTAGACTTAGTCGGTGTTATTACAAAAAAGTTAAATACGTGTGGAAAACTTGCTTTAAAAAGGTTTCGTATTAAATGCACCGCGCTAGCCCGAGGCAACTACGCTTTATCCTTTTCGCAAGTCTAACTTAACCTAACCAAAGCGAGACAAAAGAGCAAGATGGCGAACATTCAGCGAGTGCGGTGCATTTAATTCGAAACCTTTTTAAAGTAAGTATTTAATATGTATTTAACTTTTTTGTAATAACAGCGAGTATGTTACAAAATAAGACTAAATGGTTTATGAATAAATCAAAGTGATACAGAGTTTAACTTAGACTATTACTGGAGTGGAAATAAATAATTAATATTGGCAAATACGTCTGCGAGGATAAATAAAACAAAACATTCTGAGTCAACACGAAGCAAAGGCAGTATTTCCTGCCGGCATATAAATAGGAGAAGTCGCGTAACATGCGAGATTCGAAAACTGTGGAGTATATTTAAGACGTATATATTTTTTGATAATCGATTATTAATAAACAATTTGTATTAACTAGTAATAGTCATTTATTATAAATAACTTTATGTAAACCCGTGAAAATTTAGAAACGCTAAGTTTAGTACAAAACCAACATAATATAAAAATCAGAAACAGCAACAAATTGGTTATTCCATGTTTCAGGATCACTAAGATCAAAAACAATCTTTTAGGTAATAGTGTTAAGTTTTAAAGTCCCAAAACACATTACCGATTTGCCGGATAGTGAGTTCAAGCACCATGTCAAGCGGGTTTTAACGTCTAAACGCTATTATAGGGTGGACGAATATGTTAACAATGGCGAATAGGATGGACACCGCTGTCACCCTCTGAATACGATTGCAGTTACAGTACTTGCGATAAGCTTAGTTGATAGCGTGTTCGGACGTCGCGTCCATGAACGTAAGTTCGAATCCTTGTAACCGAGTCCGAGTTTAGTATGGTGGTAGGGTTTGTTGCCAAGTCCGACTGGCTAGCTACCACCATCAAGTTGAAAACTGTCGCCAGCACTTGTTGGTGTGTTCCAGCACACATACTTTAGAGGCAGTTCCTCGTTAAGCATGTTTGTCATTTAGCATCAGCTGCCATTGTTTTGAAACGTTAAAACCTATACTTATATATATTATTCTGTTGTCCGTGTGTATGTGACTGAACTCCTACTAAACGGCTGGACAGATTTTGATGGAATTTTTTGTGTGCGTTTAGATGGTTTCAAGAATGGTTTTGATTTACATTTCAACCCGGTAGATGGCGCTGTGATAGAATTTTAGGATTATTTTCATTATAAAGGCAGGACAAGGACAATGACCGCTAGTAAAGTATAAAAAAGTATTATATATATTTTTTTTATATCATAGGAGGCAAACGGACAGGTGGGTCACCTGACGTTAAGTGATCACCACCGTCCATAGACATTTGCAACACCAAGAGAGTCGCAAGTGCGTTGCCAACCTGTCTTGGGGGAAAGGGGGAAGTGGAGGGGAGGTGGGCCTCCAGCGATCTCACTGTCCTAAACGCAACAATGCAAGCAGTGTTACTTCACGTCGGTTTTCTGTGAGAGGGTGGTACTGCCCCGGGCGAGCCATTAATAGCTTCAGCGTAGCTCTACGACCTACCGCCTACCACCTTATATAGGCTACACATATTTTTACTCTGTTCTATAGAAGCTAAACAGTAAAGTTGAAACAATTAGAAAAAACACAGCTCATAGGTAATCCAGATAAGACACGTAGTTCTAATAAAATAACAAAGAGAACAAACTCCCATACACTACCTAGTTATTAAAAATCATGTCAGTATTATGTTACGAAAGACAACACTATGATGTCGACATATCTTGTTGTATATCTAATTGTTTAAATTTGTAGAAAATGTATGGAAGAATATAAATATCCTTTATTCAATTTAGGCCCTGAGAAGGCGCTTATGAACGTCAAAGCTACCACCGGTTCGGACAAACAACCCAGTCATCGAGAAGAACCGGCAAGAAACTCGAGCTGGTTTATCTTTTCATGTTATATTTTTACAAAACATAAATAGTTACATTTGTTATTAATGGATGCACAGAGAGGGACATCATTTCCAGACGTCACAATCGTTCACATATCGATCCACCCCATAATAGCCTTTAGATATTAAAACCCGCTTGACATGGTTCTTGAACTCACTATCCGGCTAATCGGTAATGTGTTTTGTGACTTTGTTATAAAACCTAACACTATTACCTAAAAAACTGTTTTTGGACTTGGTGAGCCTGAAGCATGGAGTGACCAGTTTGTTGCTGCTTCTAGTATTTAAATTATGCTGGTCTTTTACTAGATCCAGCATATCTAAGTTTTTGCGGACATACATTAAGTTATCAAGAATATATTGGGAGGGCAGAGTTAAGAACCGAGACCTGCAAGACCGAACAATGCAAGCACTATTACTTTACGTCAGTTTTCTGTGAGAGGGTAGTACTACCCCGAGCGAGCCGACTCATTCATTCTGAAACCAGTAGTAACTTCAGCGTAGCTCTACCACCTAGAAAAGTTAGAAATTAATTTGTGTGTCTATGATTCAATAGCATACAAATTTCACTGTGAGTTTATAAGTGATATGTCTTCTATGTTTCCAAAAGCAAAATAAAAAAAAACAGTGCATGTATTAGTATGTACACACGGAGGAAGTGAAACTTCATTGGCTTATATCTATTAAATTATATGTATATAAGAATGCTCATAAACTATATACTATACTAAGTCTCGTAGTACAAATACTTAACTATACATTTGTTCCTTTAGGTACACTACTAGATCCAGGCAAACACTTATACATACTTACACATACACACAAATACATACGTTTAACGCGAACGCAAATTTTTCCCTACCGTGCTATAAGAAGTTTCACTTAAAAAATCAGTTAACTAGACTGTCGAAACGGTTTTTTATAAGTGTATCAACGCATTCTTTAAGTTGTTAGATAATTATATAGTATAGAAGCAGCGAGGTCGCACGCTCGTGCCTCATTATTTATATACTTCTATATAATTGAAGACATGATACCAGGTCTACGATAAAACTTATTAGAATTAATGCATGTTTAATCAGCATTAATAAATTTGTGATATTGTCTGTACATATGTACAAGACATATTTTATAGAAGACAGTGTTTACAATTGTGTTTAAATATTTCTGCTTATATCTCTGCATAATTTGTAACAAGGGCTCGCCTGATTTTTATAAAACTTCTTAGACAAAAAGTATACACCATTCCGCAATTCATATGCTAGAACATTATCTATACGTTTATGTAAAATAAATGTAATAAAAATGTAAATCTAACATGTCCGTACTTTTTGATTTCTGTAAAAAAAATGTTGCAGGCGTCTGGGAATAAATAATATAATACATATAAATCAATTTTACCTATGTCTGTCTGTATGAACACACATCACTGCTAAAATACTGCGTTCATGGCAAAATTTCTTCAAGAAAATTCTTTTAACAGGAAATACATTCAGTCATTTTTTTCATTAAAATCTGATTAGTAGTAAATGTTATTGTAATTTTAATGACGACGCGACTTAAGTACGAGAGAAAAGTACATAGTAATTAGACTAAATACATTCAGATGACTTTATTAGTCCCTATTTTGTACATCAAGTTGCACGCAGACGACGTGGTGGGTGGTCAATAATATTTTTAGAAATAAAAAAAAAATATTTATCCTTGTCAATCGAGTTTAATGGACTTCTTTATAAAGGCAGCATATTTAGTAGCAGGTTATTTGTAACACTTTTAGAGATAATTGATTTAGGAAACGAAACTAATTACTAGATCATTACATAGTATAAAACAAAGTCGCTTTCTCTGTCCCTATATCCCTATGTATGCTTAAATCTTTAAAACTACGCAACGGATTTTGATGCGGTTTTTTTTAATAGATAGAGTGATTGAAGAGGAAGGTTTATATCTATAATAACATCCATTAAATAGTGGAGAAATACTGTTATTTTTGAGGTTTCTAATGTGATGTTGTAAATAATTACATTTTTTCCGCTCACATTGCAAGAAACGCAGGCGGGCCACAGGCAGTAATGAATAAATCAAAACTACTGGATTTATTTTAATCAATCTTTCAGTGAATGACATAGGCTATATATTTTATACCCGTGCGAAGCCGGAGCGGCTAGTACTTAATAAAAGCGTCCGAAGTTTTTACATTTGTACAGTAAATATATATAGATTGTACATGCAATCATTTTATATATTTAGTCCGGTGAAGCTGTTAAGACCTTGCTAGGTCAATAGCGTAGTCAGTTCGAGAAAAAAAAAATCATTTCATATAATGTATTTGTTTTATATGTTTCCGATTACAAAACAATATAACTCAATGCTTTAGAAACAGCTATGAATAAGTTTGAAATTTCTAAATATAATTAAATAACATTGACAGTGGCATAACCGTAGATTGCGCGTTGATAAAAATAAATTTCTATTTTTTTAAATTATTTTTAACATGGCGCTGTTACGATCGCAGTTGCGAGTGTCATATATATTTTATGATACACTTTTTTATGTGTATATTTGTGAAACTATTGGTCTTTGATATAGATTGATATCTTACTTCGATATCTTACTTAATACTTCGATATCTCGATTATGTTACTTCGAACCCTATTTATCCTCAAACTAATCTATAACAGAAATCAAAAAAGTACAGACACGTTACATTTACACTCTTATTATATGTATAGATTTACTATTATACATCGGATTTTTAACTGAGATTATTGCCTGTATGGCGACTTAAATTATAATCTACAAATTACATAGTAATTTACAAAGCAGATACATAATTATACTGTAAATGTAAGCTCCATTACATTTCCTGGTAACATTGCGCGGGTGCGTACGGGTCGTCGTCCGCAATTATATAATGATGTCCCAGCTTGATATTGATTATGCCTTCAGAGAGCCACGTAACCGGTGTGCCTACTAGTTTGCGGGCGACGTCCGCAGAATGCATAACCGATTCCAATATACACTACACACGTGCAGCTCGATCAGTCGTTTATGTTTCTTGAATTTTTTAAACGCAAATAGTTATTTTAATATAGACGCGTTGAGCGATATTTTTGACAGGAGTTAAGTTTATAATTGAAGAGTCATGACATGCTAGTGAGCGTGGCCGAGCGTATTGGGCTTGCGCAGCTTGCGTGGTTATTGTAGGCGTAATGTATGGTTTATTTTGTATTGAGAATATGCAGCCGGTTATGTTTGTTAAGTTAATAAACTGTATAAAAATGTATATAGGGTGCTAATAGATGTGAAAACCGGACTAATGTTAATAATTTCAATAAACAAATTATGAAGTTTAAGTATTGTCATTCACACTATCATTACATAGTATAAAACAAAGTCTCCTACCGCGTCTGTCTGTTCGCGATAAACTCAAAAACTATTGAACGGATTTGCATGCGGTTTTCACCAATAGATAGAGTGATTCATGAGGAGGGTTTTAGTATATAATTTGTCAAGGTTTTTTTTTTAATCATGCGGGACAACG
Organism: Antheraea yamamai; assembly: GCA_036509395.1. NCBI lineage: Eukaryota > Metazoa > Arthropoda > Insecta > Lepidoptera > Saturniidae > Antheraea > Antheraea yamamai. The sequence goes on along the minus strand of AP028443.1, from coordinate 15,718,723 downwards.
TCTGCAGGGCCTGCTAGTAATTAAGATGAAAATTCAAAAGAGAACACATATATTTCATTGTTTTAAGTTTTCACTTCTCTCGGCAATCCTTATGACTGCAACGACTTTTTTTTGTTTATTTCGTTTTAACATAACAGACAAAATACATCCAGACTCGGTTATAGTCGGCGAGCGATGATGGCTTAGCTCAAAGGTACCTCCTATTTGAAATGCTGGCGATTCACCCCAATATTGTTAGAGTGATCGACTCTGAAAGACTGTAATTATGTGTGATGCAGGATTGTCGTCTAATTAAATATAGGTAACTCCCGGTAAAACAAATTATGTGAATAGTTCTATACCGGACAATTGTTCTCAAGATCGACCCAAACCGCTCTCGCCATCGATCGTCTGAGAACTCCTGGTATAAGCGTGTCCGGACACAGCGTCGATGGACGTAAGTTCGGATATTTGCAACTGAGTCACAGCTTCTGGTGAAAGAAAAACAACGTGATGACACTATACCATGGTGGTAGGGTTTTTTCTAAGTCCGCCTGGCTAGCTACCACCCTCGAGTTGGCAATCTATCGCCAAGCACCTGCTAGTGTGTTCCGGCAGCTGCACTTGCGAGTCAGTCCACTCTAAGTTTAGCGTGCTTACCATCGTCATTTAATATCAGATGAAATTGTAGTCAAACTCAAAAAAATATAAAGTATTTCTATTAATTAATCGCTTTTAAATAACTATAACAAAACCGATAATGAAAACAGTTCTATTCACAAAAATCAAATTCATAGCTTACACTGTAACTTATTTCCGTACTTATGGTCACTTCGGGCTTTGAAAATAGACATTCCGTCTGCCACTGATGCCTCTATGTGGCGTTTATAGTTAGACTAGCTTATGCTAGCGACTTCGCTCGCATTAAAGTAGATTTCAGAGAAGAGGGAACAGTACACTTTTTCTGGATTAATGGTGTACTCTATGTCCTTTTCGGTACTCGTAACAATGTTTGTGCAATATTTCACTATGATCACTTGACAAGTTAAGGCCTCAAAGCGTAACAGACAAACTAACTTTCGTATTTATAATATCAAATAGGACGTCTAATGTCTGTTTTTTATGTGTCATTTATATTTTACCAAAATTAGAGCATAACCTTTATAAAGTATCGGTATACGTGTTTTTATAACGCTTGTCCTCTTAAATTTTCTTAGGTAAAAAAACATATAATCTAGAATTTTCAGCCTCCACACGTCTCTAAAAAATTTGAATAGATTGTGACAGAATGCCGTCGTCCTAACAGGTACGTTAGTGATTTTGTAGTATGACATACATTCGATAGTTCTTATCTTCCTATATCGATAATATTCTATCGTTTCATCGTTGAAAATAAATCCCATGAGTCATAAAACCTTATTCCGAAAAAAAAAGTAAACAAATGATATTTCCATTTGAATATAACATTTGCCATTGATACGGCGCAATCTTACGTGACTTTAATTTAAATTTAAGTATAATTTAAACAATGCAAAAGATTTATTCGCTTCTATAAACGAATACGAATGAAAGGGAAGTTTGAATGTCTATCGAATGACAAACGTATGTTTTATTAGTCATTTGTATGAGACACGTATACATGGATTCTTAGTAAGCTTTCTTTTATTTCTAATCATTTTTTAAGTAAAACTTCATTAGGCGCGACTAGAAGGGAACTGGACTACAATGCAACGGAAGTCCGTTACGGCAATATGGCGTCACGTTCCTGTACCATCCGGTTTTTAAATATTTTTGAATGTGTCAATAAATAGTTTATAAACAAATCAACCAAAATTTATGAAAAAAATAATAATTTGAATAATAATAAAAATTATACAATAGAATTAATTATGTATATAGGGGCGCGACGGTGCGGCCATCTGGTTTCAATGTAAGTAAGTAATAAATTAAATCAAAGCTTCATTATCTGTAGTGCCATCTGTCAGCTAATTCGGAACTTAAATAACACAGGAAATATATTTGGAGAATACAGAACTTCAATTCACTGATTTTATCGAATAATTTAAAAAAGGACAAAATTTAATTTAGAAAACAATGACTATCCAGATCTTTAAAACATTTTACAGAGATAATGGACATTGATTATAGTTGTTCTTTACATTTCTCTAAATAAAACTGTATCGAATATCATAAAATTTATTAATCAGTAATTACTTCACTTCACTAATAAAGGTTGAAGTCTTTTTACGCCATCCCTTATAACGCCAAAGAAGTTTTACTTCAATCGCGTGTGACGGTTACACACACTCAATTTTTTTCTTTATATACCCGGTGAAAGGTTAAACACTCGCAGTATTGTAGGATATAATACTTCATGGTCACATAATAATAATAATAATAATATAAAATAATAATATTAAAACGATTATTAATAAAAAACATTGAGAACTTAAGTTAAAGTTTGTTCTAAGATTTTCAAAAGTATAAACACAATCGTAATAAACGTAGGTGCAATGACCGGTGCCCAAAGCTGTAAGCGGCGACCCGGAGTTAATAAACTTCGATAATAAAACGGACATTAAACCCTTTTGTTTTGTTCATACCGTTCCCACGTTCACTTTCAAGAGAAAGTGAAATCATCCGTACTGTCTAAATCTAAAGTCTAAAATAAATCGGTTGCTTTGTCTATATACATCTATTAGATAGGATAATAATTACGACTATGATATAATATTCAAAAATATGTTTATTTTCCCTCTTTGTCTGTGAATGTAAGCTATAAACGGCGCGGCGTGAGCGATTTTCATGCAATTTTGTATACGCTAAAGTGTGAACATATAATAATTATCAATGATACCTTTAGACAAAACAATTATACAAAAATTGGTTGTCTGTAAAGTCGGTTTACGGTCGATAATTTTACGTGCTAATGACTCGGACGCATCGCCCGATGGAGTGGAAGAGAGACAGATGAATCACGGAGGCTCACTTCCCTTCATCTACCCCCCGTCCTCTCTCTCCCCTCCTCCCAAACACAGGCTGGCAACGCTCTTGCGGCTCTCCTGATGTTGCAAGTGTTTATGGACGGTGGTGATCACTTAACATCAGGTGACCCGTCTGTTGGTTTGCTTCGTATGATATTAAAAAAAAATCACAAGCCGAACGCTTAGGCCGATCGCGTCTCGCTATTACTTGTTCCGCGCTCTCGCTTGCACCGAGCACTCAGGCGGAACGTGACAAGAGTCATGCTTTGTCGCGCGTGCAGCCAGCGTTGATCAAAATATAAGACGTTAAAGGTCCTTGGTTTTCGATTTAATCTGAGAGCTAACCAGTAGAGCATTTGTTTCCTACATCGCAAACTTAGCTTATAGAATACGCACGTTCGTAGATCGACGAGATGTCACGCTATCACTTCGTCACCACAATATTTGACATGTTCTTTTCTGTTTAACAATCTCAAAAGGGTTACTTCTAATACTGAGTTCAATTTGATTGGTCAGATTATCTTTTTTTAAACTTTATTGGTGTTATTATAAAAAAATTCAATACGTATTGAATATTTGCTTTATAAAAGTTTGGGTACTTTCGTATTAAACGTACCGCGCTCGCCGAACGTTCGACATCTTGCCCTTTTATCTCTGTTTCGTTAGGTTTAAGTTAGAATTGCGAAAAAGGATAACACGAGTTTGCCGCGGCAGCCAACGGCGAGCGCGGTGCATTTAATACGTAAGTACTCAAACTTTTTCAAAACGAGTATTCAATACGTATTTACATTTTTTCTAATAATACGGTATAGGTTTTAGCGTTTGACACAGATTCACCTAAGTTTATATGATCACTAGCGAGCCGGCGAACGTAGTCCTACTTTGATAATAAAAAAAATCCTAAAAGTCAACCGCAGCGCTATCTACCGGGTGCAATTGTGAATCTAAACCAGTCTCGGATCCATTGGAACACGCATACAAAATTTCATCAAAATCGGTCCAGCCGTTTAGGAGGAGTTGAGTGACATACACACGTACAGAAGAAATTTATATATAAAGATATAATTTAACTTGGTAAACATGCTACATCTAGCAAGGACATGGCTATCAAGTTCAGGTACCGGAATACACGAATGTTTGGCGATAGGTTTTTTTCTTTTTGGAGTTGTACATTACATTCTGTTGATAAATTTGTGACAATAATTAAGAATGATTGATTTGCTTTTTGTTGCAGTTAGACGTAGTAGTGTTCTGTCAATTCCAAACGGAAGTGCAAAGTAGCGTCCACTATAATATTTTGTCATTTTAGGTTATTCTACGTTGCACTCAATATTTAGCACTTAAATTTAAGGCGTGTGTTTGTCACAGTCTACATTAGCGAAATTGCGTACATAAGTAGATGCTATAACGGAAGAGAAAAAAACATGACACCCCTAATTACAGAGTACCTAAATTTCGTAAGCAATAAGACCTCTTCTTAATACAATAAAAGTTAAATCCGAATATTTGGCATAATTAGTTTGAGAGAGACATTTCGATACAATCTCTCGGTGTGACCCAGTTCTGTCGGTTAACGGTCCGGTCCGCGGCGAAACTTTTAACGAAATTGTATGCTTATTATTAAAAAAATTATCTTCGCTAACCACATAAACGTAACATTTAATGGACAAGGAATTTGCGTATATAAAATGCAATAGATTATTCATGAAATGTTAATGCTTATCTATACATATATTAAGCATGTAAATCTAACGTGTCTGTACTTTATAGATTATTGTGAAAAAAATTGTTGCAGGTACATTGGGATAAGTAATCATTTTTTAAAATGTCTGTCTGTCTGTTTGTTTGAACATGGATCACTGCTAAAGTACTGCGTTCACGATAAAACCTCACCAAGAAAATCATAAAGCATATTCTCGAGTTACATTAAGTCTTAGTTTCATTAAAACTGATTCACTCTATCAGAAGTTATTGTAATTTTAATGACGACGCGACTTAAATACGAGAGAAAAGTAGATTAATAAATGGACTTAATACATTCACATGTTTTTATTAGTCACTGTTTTTTTACATTAGGTTCCACGCGGACGGACTCGCGGGCACAGCTAGAAGTAATATTACATTTGACTAAAGTAACTGTTTGAAATATAAGGTAAACTCGGTCAATATGTGATATTAAAACAGAAAAACAACGCGTAGAACACACTATACGTGACATGCGAGAATCTTCTTTGGCTTTGTGTAGATCCATTTGATTGTAGCAGGTGTTTAAATGAATTTTAATAACCTTACACATGTATCTAAATACAGCGGCAGTTTTTTTTATACTATAGTCATTTGAATTACTATGTTCGTATTCCTAAAAAAAGTTGTTTTATTCTATGAAATCACGATGCATGTGAAATCAATTTCGGAAAATTATTCGATTTAGGGTATTAAAATTGCGTTTTTAACTTACTAATTGGTAAATAAGAATGATAATGGGAAATCTAGAGTAGACGAGATATCCAACTATATATTTTAATTTGAATCTGCGTATAAATAGTACGGAATACATAATAAATACAATAATTCAGATCATAGACGCATGTTGAAAACTGAGCACAATATTTATTTTAATCATGAAAGTATTTTGAGTCATGTGCGCTGCCATATTGGCCTTGGCAGCTCTTTACTTTATCCCTACTCCCGGCGCTGTAATGCGACATGCGATAGATGGACAAAAAAAATTGTAGCGATGGAAAAACGCTAAAAATAATAATAATTTACGTTTTTGTCATTGACGATATAATTTTAATAAACAGTGGAAATACCATGTAAAAATAAATTTAAAAAATCAATTAAAGACACAAAACACAGCCACAAGCAAAACGTTTCTTTAAATTCAATAATAAACATCAAGCAAAAAACTGGTGTTGTCGTATTATGCAATAATAGTTGTCACACATTCACATATTACCGCTTAATCTATGGTAACCGGTCACTACACAAGTCACATTTGCGGTTGATCGCGAGTGCACAGATAAAAAACGCATTCGGAATTATACCGGTCATCATTCTTTAATGAGCGAATAGTAGACATTCAATCGTTAATCGGAATTGAATTATTAATCACTTGGTATGTGTTCTCGTGACGTAATAATCGTGTTATTTATTTTGTTGTTTTCGATGTTAGGTTTTGTTTTATATTGTCGTTTACGCTGTGGTATAAATTGTTACATTTAACTTTACACGAATTTGTTTTAATATTCCAGATCATTATATTGTTTCGGTACTAATTATTTGTTATAATTAGCTTAAAAAATATATTTTTTATGTCCATATTTCTGAACATTGGATATGGGAATAATCAGTAATGACTTATAGGGATCAAATTAAAACAAATTATTTAGGCCTTGAGAAGACACTCAGACAAACAACCCAATCATTGAGATGAACTGGCAAGAAACTTGATCGGATTTATCTTATCATATTACATAACATACTTTTATAGACATATACAGTTAAATTCGTTTTTGGTGGAAGCACAGAGAAAGGCGTCGTTTCCAGACGTCATCATCGTTCACATATTGATCCACACTATAATAGCCTTTTTGCATTAAAACCCGCTTGACGTGGTGCTTGAACTTAATATATGACAAATCGATAATGTGCTATGAGACTCTGTTATAAAATCTAACACCTAAAAAACTGTTACTAATCTTAGTGAGGCGGAAATATGGATGATGATAATAGAAGTAGTTATATAGTATAAGGTTTGTCTACGATAAAGAAAATAAATGAGAATTACATTTAACTTTCTGTTAGTCATCAATGGAATTCGGACAGAGCGGCGACGAACAGCGCAAACATCACCTTTCTCTTTCTTATCGATATTCCTTGATTGACGCCCGTCGCATTTTGCACAATTTGTTACACGAGAATCCGAGACGCATACTCGCAAACAATTCTCTCTGGTAAAGTTAGTTTGCAACTTTATAAATATTCCAAAAGAATCGAATGCATACCGGCAGTATGACGTAATATTTCAGGAATTCTGTTAACTTCGCTTTTAATTATATACGCTGTAATTAAGGGCAGTCGGCAATTGTTATCTTGACGCTGGAACACGACAGGAAGTTCAAAATGAAGTTTAAAAATATCAGTGAAATAAACCCATAAACAGTTCATTCAATTTAGGCCCTGAGAAGACGCTCATGAATACGCGTAAGGTAGCTTATGAATATGAGGCAAGAGACTCGATTGTGATATACTACTTTTTAAAATAAAACTATACTAGCCTTTTCACGATCAGTATTAACAAATGTAGAGGTAAGCAGAAACCATCTCTGTGAATGAAAAAGTGTCCGTCAAAATGCGTTAAATTAGTGCGTCACTACAGTAGCAACAGGCTTTATTATTATTAAAATAAGTTTTATAAAGTTAATCACTCAAAAATCACTAAACGTATTATTAGAAGTACGCAAAATTTCTATCACACTCGACGATTTCTTAAAACAGTTATTTTAGGTTATATTTACAAGATTATTTCGGACTATTCATAATCTTTGCCTATGCTAGCGCCATTTTGGAGGGTCTTGGAACTATTATGTAGTGCTTAGAGCTGTATACTTTTTCAACATGCCCTCTATATCAGACAGTCCTCCTTTTTTTTTTTTTTTTTTGTGCGTGGGGAAATCCCTTATGGATACGCCACCCTCCCGGGGGAGAGGGTGGGTTATGTCCGACTCGCACGGACTAAAACCCCGCGGTGTACCGACCGATCGTATTGTTGAGGCGGCAAGGGATCGATCTATGCTTCTCCCCTTGGAGAGCCGCCTCAACGATCCGCCCGGCGGAAGGTGACCGCCGGGCTCCTGCCTATAGTGAGGCAACCGGGTACACACCGGCTGCCCCCCCTCGTCCGCCGAAACCTGTGCAATGAGGAGATGGGCCCCCCGGCCCATCCCCTCAGGTCCAGCTACGGTGGCGGGAGGAGTCGGGCAAAACGCCGCCTCCTCCCGCCGGTCCTCCGTTGGCGGAGAGGGCCACTTAGAGGATCTACCTCGCGAGCCCTCTCCGCCGCCTCCTTCTGCGAGATGACCTCCTCGCAGAAGGAGGCCATAGCTCGCCAAGCCTGTTCGCTGCCGAGCATGGCCGAAACCACACTCGGCAGCGACAAATACCCCCCTAAATTCCCCACCGCCGCAGCCAGAATGCGGCGCTGCCCCTCCCACGCAGCACACTCGGAAAGAGTGTGCTGCGCGGTGTCCTCATCAGCGCCGCACTCATGACATGCGGCGGTCGGCTCCCTGCGTGCGATATGGTGCAGGTACCACCCGAAGCAACCGTGCCCGGTTAGTACCTGCACCATTCGGAACGTCAGGGAGCCCCACTCTCGTCCCATCCACTCCCGCAGGACCGGGCGGACAGCGTCCACTGTATAACGCCCATAGCGCGCGTCCGCCAGGTCCTGCATCCACCTCTCGACCGCCACTCCCCTGAGCTCCCGCCTCTTCACTTCAACTTCCCTGAGAGCCGGAGGCTCTCCACTACGTTTTCTCGCCGCCGTGTACTGATACACGGCGGCGATGACACCCGCCTCCAGCTCCCAGGGTAGGGAGCCGGCGAGCGTAAAAGCCGCCGCCGAGGACACCGTGCGGTACGCCCGGACCGCCCTCAGTGCCACCGTGCGCTGCGCTTTGCGTAGCGCACGCACGTTGTCGGCACCGAGGGCGTCGGCCCACACTGGTGCCCCGTAGGCGGCCATAGCCCGCACGACTCCCATATAGAGTCGGCGACAACCAGCACTCGGCCCTCCTATGTTGGGGAGCAGCCGGCCGAGTGCCGCCGCCGCCCCAACAATTCGCGGTCCGAGCCCCGCAAAATGGGGCTCGAACCGCCAGCGCCCGTCCAGGGTGAGGCCCAGGTACTTCATCTGGGTCTCCACCCTGATCCGGGCGCCCTCCACCATAATGTGGGCCCCAGGTGGTGGCCCTCGCCGAGGCCCGTGGAAAAGTAGGGCCTCGGTCTTCTCGAGGGCCACCTTGAGGCCCAACCTCCTTATGCGCCTGACCACGAGGGTTGTGGCCATCGTGGCCAGGTGCACCAGTTCCTGCCAATCCCCCCCCCCCGGGCTACGACTAGGGTGTCGTCCGCGTAACAGATGAGGCGCGCTCCATATGGGAGCACGCCGCGGAGCACCCAGTCGTAGCCCAAGTTCCACAGGAGTGGCCCCAATGCCGACCCCTGTGGAACCCCTCTCTTCGTCGCCCGTCGGATCATCTGCCCGTCGCCGTCTACATAGGTGACCTCCCTATCTTCGAGGTACGCCTCCAACAGCCGCCGCAGATACGGAGGCACTCCGAAATAACGGAGCGCCTCCCGTATAACCCCGTGCGGCAGGCTGTTGAAGGCGTTGGCGATGTCAAGGGACACCGCCAAAACCCTCTCCCCCTGGGAGGTCGCCTCTGTGGACAGCGACTTCAGGAGGCACAAGGCGTCTATCGTAGAACGCCCTGTCCGGAAGCCGAACTGCGCGTCCGCTAGATTAGGCCCCACACCCTCCAGGTGCTGGACGACCCGGGAAGAGACAATCCGCTCCAAGGCCTTCCCGGCGTCGTCCAGGAGGACGAGGGGCCGGTATGCAGACGCGCAGTCCGGAGGGCGGCCCTCCTTCACCAATAGGCAGACCCGCCCGAGCTTCCAAGGCTTCGGGAACTGCCCGACCGAAAGACATTTGTCGAACAGCTCCCGAAGCCACCCCCCTAGATGACCCAACACCAGGCCGAGCACCCGACCCGGGACCCCATTAGGGCCGGGTGCTCTCCGCCGGTTGAGGAGACGCTCAACAGCCCTCCCCATCTCCTCCTCCGTTATTGGCGGGGGAGGACCGTCGAGCGCCTCCTCGACTACCGCCCGAGGCGGAGGCATGGGAGGAGCTGATAGCAGCGGAGGGTCGGGGAATAATTCTCCCACGACCCTCGCCACCACTTCCGGCCGAAGGGTCTCCGTCACCGGGGGCGCCCAGGACCGCAACTTCTTCCGCACGATCCGGTATGGGCGCCCCCAAGGATCCCCCTCCACCGTTTGGAGTAGCTCCTCCCATGCAGATTCTTTTGCCCGGCTGATGGCAGCTTGTAGGGTCTTCCGACACTCCCTGTAGCTGCCATACAGCCGGGCCTCCGTCTCAGGGTCACGGTGCCGTCGCCGACGGCTGCGCCCGAACAGCCGCCGGGCCGCGGAGCAGGCCGCGCGGAGCTCTGCGAGCTCCAGCGACCACCAGTACACCGCCCGTTTGTTTGTTGGGCGGTGCATGCTCCGCGGCATCGACGCGTCGCAAACCTCCGTGAGGGCACCACGGAGGCGGGCTGCGGACGCGTCGACGTCTTCCTCTGTGGGAGGGGGCATGGCCCAGGCCTGGACGATGGCCGCCTCTTCCGCTAATTCTCGGTTGAGGCGGCTCACCGCCCAGCAGGGGAACTTCGCGCCCCTCCGGGGGCGGGTACCAGTACCGGCTTGGGAGGTGGATACCTCGAACCTAATGTACCTGTGGTCCGACAGGGTCTCCACCTCCTCGAGCACCCTCCACCCCCGGACACGGCGTGCGACAGACGGGGTAGCGAAAGTGACGTCTACCACCGACCCACCGTTCTGTCGCACACACGTGTGGACGTTCCCCTGGTTGAGGAGGGACAGCCCCAATTCAGCTGCCCACTCCTCAACGGCCATGCCACGCAGGTCCGTGGCTGCCGCTCCCCAGGTCCTGGACTTGGCGTTTAAATCGCCCAGGACGACCACAGGGAGCGGCGACAAGCGCCTTACCGCCCCCTGCATGGAGTCGAGAAAAGTATCGAACTCCCGCAGGGGCCTATTAGGGGAGAAGTACGCCCCCACAATGGCGTACTCTCCCCAAAGGCCTGCCACGAAACCTGCGGCCCTCTCCCTCACCGCTAGGGACGAACCTGAACCAGCCATGATCGCCACGGAGCCATCCCTATCCCCAGCCCACTGCGGCTGGGAGGGAACATAGTAAGGCTCCGCAGCGACGCGATGCCCCACTCCGCCACTGACTGCACTAACAGATCCTGTGCAGCGGCGGAGTGGTTCAGGTTCGCCTGGAGGAAGTTGCAATTGGCGTGATCCATCACTGGTCCATTGCAACTTCCCCCTGCCTGGTAGCTACTACCTTCGGGTCTGTACCCACTGCTGGGGAGGCCCTACCCTTAGTCGTGGGGGGCCTGCAGCTGCGGCTCCCCATGACATGCCCTGAGGGCCTCCCAACATCCGCGCATACGGCGCAGCGGGCCGCCTCCGCCTTGCAGTCGGCTGTTTTATGGCCCGCGGCACCGCACCGGTAGCAACCATCACCCCTGCTGGATGAGGAAGGGCACAAGGGGCGGGTGTGCCCCAAGCCCATGCACTTATAGCAGCGCATGGGCTTCTCGCTCAGCAGCTGCACGCGCACGACACTCCACCCGACCAGGAGCTTGCCGGCCTGCACAAGCTCCTTGGCTGCCGCCGCGGGAAGCGTCATGTGGACGGCTCCAAGCCCGCCCCAATTGGGTTTTATCTCTCCAGCCTTAATTTCTTCGACTTTGCAGTTGGCCTTCGCTGCCACGACCGTCAAAACCTCCTCCCGAGATACTGAATCGTCGTGACCGACGATCCGGATGTCTGACTTCTTGGTCGGGATGACGACCGTGGCAATGTCGGCCAACGCCACTTTTAATTTCCGGGCCAACTCGGTAGCCTTGTCCCTATTCTCGGACGGCAACTCGACGATTCTGGCCCCCGTCGCCGTCTTTCTGACACGCACGCCGTCGATGTCCATATCCCCAAGGAGCACTGATTCGCGTGCCTTCTGCAGGACCTCCCTGTAGCCGACCCCTCTGCTGGCTGCGGCATCCTGCAGGGACAGTATGACCGCAGCCGATTGAGGGGCGGACGGCAGCTTTGGATTGGACGACTTCGGGGGCGCCGCGGCTGCAGTTTGGGCCATTGGCTTTATTGCTCTTGCTTTTTTCCGGCTGACGACTGTGGCCCAGTCTGCTTCTGGTACAGTCGCAGCCGGAGCAGGAAGATTTGCCCACTCCAGCCCCAAAGGGGCAGCGCTAGGCCCCGCCACCGCTCTATGAGCGCTCCGAGATATCCGAGCCACCGTAGCTTTCTTCGCCTTAGACCGAGGGGCCGCAGAAGCCTTTGGCTTAGGTTGTGGAGCCGCGTGAGCCCCCTTCTTCTTGTCCGCTGCCAACTGCGGGCGAACTGGAGCTTCCGGGGGCAAACGCCCCTCCAGGTTCTCCAGGCGCGCGTTAAGCATATTGCTGAACGACGCCTGGAGGGTCATCTGCAGTCGCGAGACTGCCCCAGCTAGTGCCTCCTCCCAATTGAGGTTAGGAGCCTCGACCACCAGTGGCTGCCGGGGGGGAGGAGGAGGCATCTTCTTCGCCTCGTCCACCGCCTTTTTCCATGCCATGACCTCCGCCTTGAGGTCATCCACCTGGCGGCGGAGGTTTTTTGTCTCCCTCCTTAACTTTATGGTTTCCTCTGCCTCTGTACGCTCGGCCAAGGACTCCACCACCTCCTGCAGGATCCTAGCCGCCCCCTTCAGCTTGCCGGCGCAAACACCCTGCAGGTTTTTTGACTTCTTTACAACGTCAAATATAGTGGCTATCTTGTCGCCAGCCAAGGCCTTCAGTGACTCGGCGTCAAGAGCGTCGACGTCGATTGGAGGAGCACGGGGCTCACTTTCTGCCCCTGAGCTGGAGGCTGACCCAGGCCGAGATCCGACGACCACGCCACCCGCAGCAGAGCTGGCTCTGGATCCCGCTACGGAACCAGCAGCCGAGCCTGCAAGAGAGTCGACGGCAGAGCTCGTCAAGCTCACAGACAAATGTCCGGACAACGCCCTATCATAGGAGCCATCCGCCTCTCCCATTATTCCTCGTCCACCGCCGCGATTCCGGACACGTCCCCTGTCTGTGCCTCTGTGCCGGTAGGTAACCTTCGGCCCCTGCCGTTCCTCAACCTCTGTATCCGAGTCGAACACTCGGGACACGCTAGCGCGCTTTCCACTAAGCCTAGCCGCTTTCTTTCTAGTGCCGGTTTCCGCCCTAGCCATCTCTGCATCATCCGATTTCGCCGACGAACGGGTGGTAACACCCGCTCCATCCTTAATATTATTTTTTAAAAGAAAAGAATTTGAGTCCATTTTTGTTCCCACGAGTATGGGGGAAAAACCGTCCGCCCAGGCAGTGCCCCCTGTACCTGGGTAAGCCTAGCCTAACCCGTCAAGAGAGTCGGCCGGTTCTCTGGCGGGGGTCGCACTAAAGACGGATCAGCCCATCCGCCATGCATCCCCTCACGGTGCGCCGCCGCTTGGGATTGGGGTGATTTTTTATAGAGGTTTTCTTCCTCGTGGTCCGGGCGGTGAAGCCAAGACCCTCGGTCCCATTAGGAGCCGCGAGACATGACCACGACACTCCAAATAGGATTACGAGATCGACGGTTGGAGGCTAGACAAAATGTCCAACCTACCCCGCCCGACGGCAGTGCTAGTGCACGCCGGACCCGCCCGTGCCCCATATTTGAGACGTTGAGAGAATCAAGTCCGTTAAGCAAGCCCAGTTTGCCAGGTATCAGCCGTCGGTCAAAGGGACCGACGTTGCCCGGGGTGCACCACGTGGAGGTTCCTGACATCGCACCCCCCTCCTTACTTCTACCCTTCATAATGTATGCAGAGAATCTATGATAGAAGAAATGAACGAATTAATGAGTGTGCGAATGAATGAACAAACGGATGAATGAGCGAATGAATACTTTATTGCACTTTTTTTTTAGTTCCTTAAATAAACTCTAACATAACTTAAATCCTAACCAGCGGTATTATGAAGAAACTGCTTTGTATAAACTGTGTTCAGAAGAAAAACTAATTTCATACTAAACTAAATAACTGCAATAACGTGAGTAGAACATTGTCAAATCACGCAATAATCGAACCGAACGTACTTTCACAACTAAACCGATGGAGAGAGTCGTTTTACGATCGCTTGTATTATACCTTGTCGTAATAAACACTCATTATTGTCCATCTTCATGACTGTTTGAATCTTACGGTACCGGTAGATAGATCAAGAGAGCTTAGAAGTACGAGCGAAAAAGAATTTGTGGTCTTCGGCTATAAAAATATTATAACTGAAACTTCACTTGGCCAGCTCCAAAAAGATGGAAGAACTGATTAAATATGCTTTTAAGCCAAGTTCACGGATAATACAGCATAGATCTTCATAATTGGAGTCGTAAAAGTATTAAAAAAAAGAATTGTGTGGAAACCACGGTAAAATTGAAACTTTTTTTCACACTATAGACATTTAACTAATAATAGTCTATACACTACACGGTACCAGCTGCTGCGAACTATAGGCGCCGCCATATTGGCCCTGGCTGCTCTGACGAGCGCCTTTCACTTTATCCCTACTCCGCGGCCGACCATCGCGCGACATGCAACACACAGACGAAAAAGTTTGAGACGATGTAATAAAAGTTTCACTTTAAAAACATACAAAAATATCATGATCAAATTATGATTATGGCGTAGTATCGTTACGAAAGTACATGAGTAAAGTGACTGCTGTTATACTATAAGGAAAAGGCACGCATATAACTAAATCACTAATCAAAGAAAAGTCTAATAAATCTGTAGCATGCGCCTTTAGTAAATTACGTCTAACTCAGTTTTTTGGCTGATTATATCAGAGACGATTGTCAGATCCTTCTATAATTACATATTTGAGTTATTCGATACTATCGGGCCCTGCGATCGTTGCCCAGCCTTGATAATAAAAACAATCTGGACATATACCTAAACCGTCCTCATGACTTTTTTTATCTACTGTTGAAAACCACATGAAAATCCGTTCAATAATTTTTGAGCTTACTGCCAATTGATAGACAGACGTGGCAAAGGACTTTGTTTTATAATAAGTAGTGATATATGATTATTGAGTTAACCGGAATATATCACAGATTTAATAAGCTCCATCATGAAAACAAAACGTGTTTTAAATCCCAAGCGTCGACACGGAGAAAGAGCAAAGATTTGCATGGCGGTTGTCGACGAGATATATCGACCGATATTAATATTACACCATAGTTTTGATAGTATGACATAGTGACGATACTATGCCTAATTATAAAAATACGTAAAAAGAATACGTTATTTTTCTAAGCTAGCTAGCTAAGACAATTAAAAAACTCACTAATATGTATTGATTGGTATTTTTCCCTAATGGATCAATAAGAACGCTTTAATATATTCTTACTTTTATTATCTATTGTATAATAACTTTTCCATTGGTGTGACACGAAACTATGTACGCGGGTACAAATAGAGTCACGAAAAAGATGTCAACCATTGTTACGGCAAATCTCAAATCGGCATCTCGACTCCACGAGTTTACTACTGCACTGGTATACGAGTTCACCAGTGCATTGATGCACAAGTTAACTAGTCCATTGGTGTACAAGTTCACTAATGCACTGGTATACAAGTTCACCAGTGCACTGGTGCACAAGTTCACTAGTCCACTGGTGTACAAATTCAGTACTGCACTGGTATACGAGTTCACCAGTGCACTGGTGCACATGTTCACTAGTCCACTGGTGTACAAGTTCACTAATGCCCTGGTGCACAAGTTCACTTGTGATGTCAACGGTGAGCCAACTAGGCTTCCGTATGCTAGGCGCTTTGTAGAGCAAGTTTTTTATTTTTTATGATTTTAGTGCCCCTGATAATCTCGCCCGGAGTAGGTACCCTGGTTTGCCTCCCTCTACATTCGGGGCTACAATTAAGACGTAGTTAACAATCATATGATAAAATAAAAATCTAATATATTTTATTCAATTTAGGCCCTAATAAGGTCCTTATGAACGTCAAAGCTAGTACCGCTTCGGAAAACAACTCAGTTATCGAAAATAACTGGCAACAAACTCGATCCGGTTTATCTTTTTAACATATATATATATATATATATATATATATATATATATATATATATATATATATATATATATATATATATATTTAAAATACATTATACGATACAATCGTTTTTAATGGATGCACGGACAGGAATCAATTCCAGACGTCACCATCATTCACATATTGGTCCACTCTATAATGACCTTTGCACACCAAAACCCGCTTGACATGACGCTTAAATTTACAGTCCGGCAAGTCGGTAATATCCTTTAGGACTTTGTTGTAAAGCCTAACACTATTACCTAAAAAACTTATTGTTGTCACTGAGTCTGAAACAGTTTGAATTTGTATTCTCTTATTCTACGGTCGGGTTAATGTATAAAAATAAACGTTAGCAATGAACACAAAATAAACGCACAGTTTGTTAATTCAACGCAATAATTATTATGGTTCATTTGACACGAAAAAAAAACATTGCATGTTTTCGGTCCGATTTTCGCTTATAATCTTTCAAAATACCGAGAAATGTGTTTAACTCAGTCCGTTTGCGTAACTTTTTAAAATTGATTACGAATGTTTTTGTTGTTGAAAGAGTTATTAAGGTCGACAAAGCTTTTCTTTGTATCATATTGCAACGAAGAATCTCTTGTTAATAGAATTTTAACTAGCAATCCGCTCTGGCTTCGCACGTGCGCAGTGACGAAGAAAATGTGGCCAATTCTCCTTTTTAGAGTATGATCATCTATACATATAATAAGAATGTAAATCTA
Source organism: Antheraea yamamai (assembly GCA_036509395.1). NCBI lineage: Eukaryota > Metazoa > Arthropoda > Insecta > Lepidoptera > Saturniidae > Antheraea > Antheraea yamamai. The sequence goes on along the minus strand of AP028443.1, from coordinate 15,702,032 downwards.
AAGTGTTTGCATTTTTTAGATTTTTGTGAAAACAATCTTGCAGGTGTCTTGGAATAAGTAATAAAATACGTTTCAATCATTTGTAGAAATGCCTGTCTATCTGTTTGTTTCATCACGCATCACTGCTAAAGTGCTGCGTTCACGATAAAACCTCAACCAAGATAATCATAAAGCATATCCTCGAGTATACCCTCGAGTGCGGGGTGGTAGGGTGTCTGTACCCGACTGGATCGCGACCACCGTACACCAGGTGGAACACCCGCCATAGTGACACGTTTGGGCGTGTCGCGTTCCGGGATCAGCCGGTGTATATCCAGCAACGGGGGGGGGGGGGCTGTCCCTGACTGGGTCGCTTTCAGGCCGGCATGACAGCGGCGACCGGCGATAGATAGTATGTCTTTCGGTGGTCGCCATTGTTTTTTGATTGTACTGTGCTTACCATCAGGCACAGTAC
>AP028443.1:15652835-15701555 GCA_036509395.1 Antheraea yamamai | reverse complement strand
CTTGGTTTCATCAATATCGGTTCACTCTATCAAAAGTTATTATAATTTTAATGACGACGCGAGACATAAGTAGATAAGTCAATTAACTTAATACATTCAGATGATTTTATTAGTCACTATTATTTTACATTAGGTTCCACGCGGACAAAGTCACGGACACAACTAGTATTAAATAAAATGGAAACTAAACAACTAAATGTGAATCTGTCAATGTTTTTAAAGATTTCCCTACTCTGTTCTGTCCACCTCACTTTCATAAGTGAAGATATTTTTAACCCAAATTTGTCACTTTTCGGTACGATTCTTCATACAAAAAACTTGTCCCGAGATTTACAAACAACTAATGTATCTTTTAGTCAAGGAGGTGCAGCCATTCTAATTGACATTGCCTCACTGAGCGTGTTCTACCGTCTGTATCATGGCGAGTGTTCTGAAGAGTTATTCAAATTAATCCCTTCCTCTCCTTTTCACAATCGAACCACGCGCGCAGGTCTTCGGGTAGCCGACAGGTTTGCGGTAACTCCTCATCCCAGCAGCAAAACTAAAAAGTTTGCAGTCTTATCTTTGCCGTACCGTGAAGCTTTGGAACAATCTCCCGGCCAGTGTGTTCCCTCCTTCCTATAACATGGCCTCTCTTCAAGCGTAACCTGAAGAGGCCGGCATGACAACAGCGACCGGCAGATATCGGCGTATCTTTCGGTGGTCGCCTTCGTTTTTGGATTGTGTTGAGCTTACTTACCATCAGGCACGGCATTATGCGTTGCTACAATAAAAAAAAAGAAATTGATGAGCTTACATGCGCGATTTGCCGGACTGTAAGTTTGCTCGCCATGTCGAGTGGGCTTCGGTGTCAAAAGGCTATTATTATAGAGTGGATCAGTAATGTCAATGATTGTAATGTTTGCGATTTAATCCGTCCGCTGTGTCCCCCATATAAATGATTTGGTCCCGTCTAATGTATTTAAAATATATGTATGTTAAAAAGATAAACCAGATCGAGTTTCTTGCTGGTTCTTCTCGATGACTGAATTGTTTGCGGAGCCGGTGGTAGTTTTCTTTCATAAGCGCCTTCTTAGGATCAAAGTTGAATAAAGTACTTTTGATTTAAATTTTTACAAATGGCAATTGATTTTTCTATTGAGATTAACTATGGTTAATTGGCCTCTGTTATTATATAACGCTCATCAATCTGAATTAATCGATAGAGAGATATAAAATATAGCCTTTGTTACTCGAAGGAAAACGAAGCTTTCTATTAATTAAGCGGTTTTTTTTTATTTGATTAGTTTTTTGGAGATTATCTCCCATAAAACATAAACTTCATTTTTTTATCAGTAACATTACGTGTAGCAATTATGTCCTCATGTTCGTTTTATTTATCACTTGTATCTACATATTATAAAACAAAGTCCTCTGCCACGTCTGTCTGTCTGTTCGCGATAAACCAAAAACTACAGAACGGATTTCTATGCGGTTTTCACCAGTAGATAAAGTGTTTCATGATGAAGGTTTAGGTGTATATTGTATGAAGGTGTTTGTTATATCAGGGCGGTTCAACATCCGCCGTGCCTGCTAGTAAAAAGTAAGTAAGAAAGACTCGGACTATAAAAATACGTAGGGTTGAATACAGAACCTACGTTTTTGAAGTCGATTAATAAATCTCGGTGAATTAAAAAAATCAAATAAATTAAAGAAATAATTAACAGACACGATCAAATTAGAATCCTTTTCGTGTAACACAAATTATAAAAAAAACATCGAAGTAATTGCGCTGTGCCGCTGCACGCACTTCAATCTATTAAATGGGATAATTACTCCGTAATTATATAAAATAACGAGTTAAAAAAGGTCGCTAATTTACACGTGAAACTTATACCACCTTAGATACAATGTATTTTCTAGACTACATAAATTCGGTCAAAGATTTGATGTACCAAAGACAAAGATTTTTTTTATATCATAGGAGGCAAACGAACAGGTGGGTCAATGGTGTTAAGTGATCACCACCGTCCATAGTCACTAGCAACACCAGGGAAAGCCGCTAGCGCGTCGCCAGCCTGTATTTGGGAGGAGCAAGGGGGGTTAAGGAGGGGTGAGTGGGGAGGGAGACTGGGCTTCCGGTGGTCCACTCATCGAACCAAACGCAACAACGCAAGCACTGTTACTTCACGCTGGTGTTTCTGTGGGTCGGGTGTTAGTACCCCGGACGAGCCGACCCACTTATGCTGATACCAATAATAGCTTCAGCGCGGCTTTACCACCTGTTTACTCTGACAGTGTTTCTCAACCTATGGGAAGCTAGAGGTTCGCAAAAACTCTGTAAAGAAAAATAAACAAGAAAAATCAAGAATGATATTTTATTACAAAGAAAACACACAAAAAGGTTGCCGATCAGAATTTTAAAGCCGTTCCATAAGAAGTTGTACTATAAAAATGTAGGACTGATTTGATACTTCTGAAATAAAAAATAGAGCTTACAAACATCGAAGGGGAAACGAAAGAGGAAGTCGAAATAATTTTTCTTTCCAAAGAAGTCGTATCCTGAAAAAGGTTGAAAAACACTGCTCTACCGTAACAAAACTCGACCGTGAGACATTTTGTTTCGTGTACGTGACAATTCCAGTATCCCTAACACTTTAACTCTCAAAGAGATATATCTTCTATAGATACATCTCTTCTTCTACCTATACATATAATAAGAATGTAAATATAACGTGTCTGTATTTTTTTCGTTTTCCGTGAAAAAAATTGTTGCCTGTGTCTAAGAATAAGTAATAGAATAAATACATTTCAATCATTTTTAGAAATGTCTGTCTGTCTGTTTGTATGAACACGCGTCACTGCTAAAGCACTGGGTTCACAATAAACCCTGAGCAAGAAAATCGTAAAGCATATCCTCGAGAGTAATTTAGTGTTTGTTTCATTAAAATCAGTCCGCTGTATCAAAAGTTATTGTAGTTTTAATAACGACGCGGCGTAAGTACGAGAGAAAAGTAGATAAGTAAATGGACTTAATACATTCAGATGACTTTATTAATCATTGTCTTTTACATAAACTTCCACGCAGACGAAGTCGCGGGCACAGCTAGTATTTCATAAAATTATATATTTCACAGCTATACAAACGACATATATTTTAAGATGCTCTGTGTTCAGTAAAAGATTTAATAAATTATTCATTTGTTTGCATTATATAAGGTTGCCTTATGAGAACGCCTCCATGCATGTATTCAATATTGACATAAAAGAATTATGGAACTATCGCCCTTTGAGGAAGTCTTTAGAAATACCGTATCTTCATTATATTCATATTAAATTAAAAGAGTTAATTAATTAATTCATTACATATTCTTCTTCTTCTTAATAGTATAAAACAAAGTCCCTTACCGCGTCTGTCTGTCTGTTCGCGATAAACTCAAAAACTACTGAACGGATCTTTATGCGGTTTTCACCAGTAGATAAAGTGATTCAAGTGATAAAGTGAACGTTTTGGTATATAATTTGTCCAGGATTTTTTTTATAATCAGGGCGGGACAACGTGTGCCGTGCCCGCTAGTTCTTAATAGTTATTTACAATTCAAGAGAGTTTATCTATAATTTAGAAGCGACGATGGCTTTAGCTGATTAGCTGACAGCGTGTTCGGATACAGTGTCGATGGGCATAGGTTCGAATCAATGCAACTGATTGGATGAAACCATAGCTTTATGGTAGGGTTCGTTCTAAAATCGCCTGGCTAACTACCACCCTCAGGTTTATTAGTTAAGTATAAAAAAGAATAATATATTTTGTACACACGTACAATGTAAAATACTTAGAAATTGCTTGAAAGGTGTTTAGAAATATCAGTTAAATTAACTAACATATTCAATGTTTGTATCTGGTAAGTTTGAAAGTAACTGGATATAGTTTATCTATACTAATTACTAATCTATACTATCTATATCTATACTAATATTATAAAGAGGTAAAGTTTGTGAGTTTGTGGGTTTGTGAGTTTGTGAGTTTGTGACGTTGTGGCGTTGTAAGGGGTAATCTCAGGAACTACTGGTCCGATTTGAATAATTCTTTCAGTGTTATATAGCTCATTCATCGAGAATGGTTATAGGCTATATATCATCTAAGGCTAATAGGAGCGAAGCACAAATGTTTCAAAATCGAGATGTTTTTTTTCTTTTTGAGAGCTTCTGCTGTGTTTCAGCGTTAGCCCAGAGTAGTAACTATTACTACGCGGATGAAGTCGCGGGCAGGGGCTATAATCTATATACTAATATTATAAAGAAGTAAAGTTTGTGAGTTTGTGATGTTGTAGGGGGTAATTTCAGGAACTACTAAACCGATTTTGAAAATTCTTTTACCAATAGAAAGCCACGTTATTTGTGAGTGTCATAAGCTATATATCATCACGCTAAGGGCAATAGGAGCGGAGCAACAATGAAAAATATTTTAAAATCGGGGTATTTTTTCCTTTTGAGAGCTTCCGCTGAGTCTTAGCCCAAAAAAACTATTCCACGCGTGCAAAGTCACGGGCAGAAGCTATTAACTAATTATATTATCTATAATCTATACTAATATTATAAAGAGGTAAAGTTTGTGAGGTTGTAGGGGGTAATATCTGGGGACTCGGAGAAAAATGGTCGAACGAAAACGTTTCTTACGAACGCTGCCTTAATTATGAGATATATATGATTGAGTTCTAGAGAAAAGTTGTAGCTTGATAGTGCCTATTACCGCCCAACGAAGTGGGCACGGGTGGGCTAGGGATATTATAAAGAGGCAAAATTTGTGAATTTGTGAGTTTGTGACGTTGTAAGGTAATCTCCGGAACTACGAGTCCGATTTGAAAAATTCTTTCAGTGTTATATAGCTCATTTATCGAGGAAGGTTATACGCTATATATCATCACGCTAAGGCCAATAGGAACGGCGCACCAATGAAGAATATTTTAAAATCGGGGTTTTATTCCTCTTGAGGGCTTCCGCTGCGTGTGAGCGTTAGCCCAAAGTAACTATTCCACACGAACGAAGTCGCGGGCAGAGGCTAATGACTTATAAAGTGGGAAGAGTGTCATTCGAAATAAAACGCAGATGAGTTGCTTCGACACGACGATTCAGTTTAATACCTAAAGCATTCACGACATGCAAACCTTTTTAATTTAATTTACTTTCTCTCAAAACAAGTTTGGCAAGGAGCAACACACACTGTCACAGGAAAACTGATAATATAATCAATACTACTCGCACTTATATCATTCTATAAAGGAGTAAATGGGATAGTTATATGATATCTCTTGACTGCTGTTTACAATATTATAAAATCTGACTGAATTAATTTCCTGTTTTATAAAATCAAATGATGTAAACAAGTCGTTAATTTGAACTACGTCAACAATTTGAATTCGAGTTATACGTAATAGATAATACTAGCGTGCCCGGCGGACGTTGTCCCGCCCTGATAATAAAAAAAATCTTGACACATCATATACCTAAACCTTCCTCATGAATCACTTTATCTACCGGTAAAAACCGCATGAAAATCCGTTGAGTAGTTTTTGAGTTTATCGCGAACAGACAGACAGACGTGCCAGAGGACTTTGTTTTATAATTTGTGGTGATTATATTCTTAAAATATAAACTAGTACTGTAGTAACTGGTGGTTTTGACGTTCATAAGCGCCTTATTAGAGCCTAAACTGAATAAAGTATTTTTGATTTGATTTATTGTTCTTGAATTGTAGTTGGAATAATTTTCGAACAAAACAAAACATTGTCCTAAATTGTACTAGAAGAGTTACTATGTAACGCAGATGCCTCATTGTGCAATGATAGCGCAAACTATTGCTTAATACGATTGTTGTTTGGACAATTGTGTTGAAGTGAAATTCCGATGAATTCAATTGGAGACGGTCTTCAAATTTGTCGCTAGGTGGTTTGTACTTGTCAATTGCGTTCGTTGCTTGTTATTAACACGTACTTTAATTTTGACAATCAATCTTCCAGATTATTACTCCCATTGTCGCGTAGGCAATAATATTACAAGTGTCTTGCGATAATTTCAATGCTCTAATAAGATGGCGGCACCCTTGTTAGAACTTTCCAGGGTGTTTGCGGCATCTCAGAATTCATGTTCCGTGGTATTATGTCCCATCTACTTCACTTATGCACAAAAACCGAAATATATTATATGGTTGCGCCGCTTTATATATATTTGAAATTCCCGCATTATTGTGATCAGATCGCGCCACTTTCCAGCCCCGCCCAATTACCCTTTCCTATGGCACATGCTTATATTCGGTGGCGCGTCCGACGCGCGCGGCGCGGCGCGGAAACAACTATTAGTAGCAGTGGTGGCGCGCCCGACGCGCCACTGAATATAAGCATGTGCCATAGGAAAGGGTAATTGGGCGGGGCTGGAAAGTGGCGCGATCTGATCACAATAATGCGGGAATTTCAAATATATATAAAGCGGCGCAACCATTATATAAAATGCCATCAATTTGATACAATATAGAGTCAAATAAAGTAAATCTAACGTGTCTGTACTTTTTAGAATTCTGTAAAAAAAATGTTGCAGAATAAGTAATAGAATAGATTCCAATGATTATTAGAAATGTTGCGAAGTTGCGAGCACAGCTAGCTCAATATAAAGCTAGTTATGAATTATATATATATATATATTTTCTTATATATATATCATAGGAGGCAAACGAACATCTGGTTATCTGATGTTAAGTGATCATCATCGTCCATAAACACTTGCAACACCAGAAGAGTCGCAAGTGCGTCGCCACCCTGTGTTTGGGGGAGGGCGAGGGGAGGTGGGCCTCCGGCGCTCTCACTGACCGAACGAAACGCAACAATGCAAGCACTGTTACTTCACGTCGGTTTTCTGTGAGAGGATGGTACTACCCCGGGCGAGCTGACCCATTCATGCTAAAATCAGTAATAGCTTCAGCGTGTCTCTACCACTTCTGAAATAATAAAAGTCACTACATGACAGGCCGAGATCCCGCCAAAAACTTCGGCCTATGTTTATAAAAGCGGTTAGCGTAGTGTTTGCCATCGTCTCGGTGTTGCAACTTCCCAACTCGATTATAAATATCATTTAGTATTCAACATCTCATTATGCACGTACAATTTAACATTCATTTGTATGTATTTAAGTACGTATTCATTGATGGTCTATTTACGGTTAAGTGTTTAATATAAAGGTCACGTTTGCGAAACGTTTATTATTCGTATTGGTTTTTTTTATATTACAACTAGCTACAGTCTGTGACTTCACTCCACTTTAAATTACAACGTAAATATTTATACTATAGGCTGTTTTTTATGACCTTATTCTCAAAATGGCGGAACACGTTTTTGAATGTTTAGCTATTTTTAAAAATTATAATTTTATATTATACTAGCGGTCCCGGCGGACGTTGTCCTACCTTGATAATAAAAAGATGTAAAATTAAACCGCAGCGCCACCTACCGGGTCCAATTGTGATCTAAACCATTCTCGGATCCACTCGAACACGCACACAAAATCTCATCAAAATCGTTCCAGCCGTTTAGGAGGAGTTCAGTGACATACACACGTACTTGTAGGTGGTAGAGCCACGCTGAAGCTATTACTGGTTTCAGCATAAATGGGTCGGCTCGCCCGGGGTAGTACCACCCTCTCACAGAAAACCGACGTGAAGTAACAGTGCTTGCATTGTTGCGTTTCGTTCGGTCAGTGAGAGCGCCGGAGACCCACCTCCCCTCCCCTTCCACTTTCCCCTTCCCTTCCTCCCCCTCTTCAACACAGGCTGGCAACGCGCTTGCGACTCCCCCGGTGTTGCAAGTGTCTATGGACGGTGGTGATCACTTAACATCAAGAGACCCACCTGTTCGTTGCCTCCTATGACATAAAAAAAAAAAAAAAAAAAAAAAACGTACAGAAGAAATTTATATATAAAGATAATTCGTTATTGTTCAAGTTTCTCAAATTTCGTAACAAATACTGTATCGAATAGTCTGTTGATCTGTGCATCTTAAGATCTACATTCCTTTGTGTGGCACTTAAACCCTTATGATTTCGGACAGTCCAAGGGTTAATCTAGTGAAGATGGGACGTCGTTTACAAATATAAAATTGCAATATATAATACAATATGATTACAAAAAAGCATACACCTTCGCTTCAATACAATGATCCCTCAATCTGATAAACGATTACAGCAAATGATGGCCATTTGTTGCGGCATTCACGGGCGACCGGATACCCCGCACCTTTGCGTGCAGTCTTACGAAACGAAACGTCGTTCCGTAGGCGACTACAATGACGGATATTAATTTATCTATAAATACATTAACCTCTTTGTAATTCCGACCTCGTTTTTGAAACACTTGTACTATCGACTTTAGAAGCGGGAGTTTTTAGTGGTATCTTGGAATGTCATGCAGCAGATTTTATATTTATCCCGCCCTGATAATAAAAAAAAAAACTTTGACAAACTATACACCTAAACCTTCCTCGTGAATCGCTTTATCTACTGGTGAAAACCGTATGAAAATCCGTTCAATAGTTTTTGAGTTTATCGCGAACAGACAGACGTGGCAGAGATCTTTGTTTTATAATACTAGTATGCACTTGTGTTATTTGGCTCTATATTTTGTAATATTGGTGGTGTTTTACGTAACATTGTTTAATTATTGTGCACATGTGGGAAATAATACGACGAAGCAAGGATTCTGACTTGAGACAGATACTCCCTGGAAAGTTCTAACAAGACGACCACCATCTTGTTAGTTCATTGAATATACGCAAAAAACTTGTAACGTCATTACCTACGCTACAATGGCAGTAATAATCTACTAGAAGGTTGGTTACCAAAAATATAATAAGAACAGTAAAGAAGAATTTAAAAGCGAGAATGGCTTAGTTGATATTGTGTTCGTATACCGCGTCGGTTCCAATCTTTGTTAATGAGTCGATGCTTTCGGTAAAAGAAACCATCGTCGTAGGATTCTCCTAATCCCGTCTGGTTAGCTACCACCCTCAAGTTGAACTATCGCCAAGGAACTTTTTAGTGTGTTCCGTCAGCCGCACTTGAGCGCCAGTCCCTCTCTAGGTTTAGCGTGTACTATATGTGTGTGTTTGTAGGTGGTAGAGCCACGCTGAAGCTATTACTGGTATCAGCATGAATGGGTCGGCTCACCCGGGGTAGTACTACCCAACACACAGAAACACCGACGTGAAGTAACAGTGCTTGCATTGCTGCGTTTCGTTCGGTCAGTGAGAGCGCCGGAAGCCTACCTCCCCTCCCCCCTCATTCCTCCCCCAAACACAGGATGGCAACGCATTTACGATTCTCTTGGTGTTGCAAGTGTCTATGGATGGTGGTGATCACTTAACATCAGGTGACTCAGCTGTTCGTTTGCCTTTATTGATATAAAAAAAGTACTAGAAAATCATCTAAATTGATCAAGCCATTCGTGAGGATAAAAATTATGAAAACGTAAAACACAATTTAATTTCATAAGTGAGAACAGAAGGCAATTACTTTAACCATCCTCCCATACCCTTTCCAAATTACGCTTCTAACTTAATTATCTACAAACTTGTACTATGAAAATAATAGCAGCAAAATTTGATTCACAAAATTTCACTCAAACTAGAAAAGATCAACTGCCATTACTTATAGGTATACTAACGGTCCCGGCAGACGTTGTACGACCTTGAAAATAATAAAAAATCTAAAAGCCAATCGCAGCACCACCTACCGTGACCAATTGTGAATCTAACCCACTCTTGAATCCACTTGAACACACAAAAAAAATCATTAAAATCTGCCCAGCCGCTTAGGAAGAGTACAGTCACATATACATAATATGTAATTTGAGTTTGGTCACTAATTTACCAATTTATTGATAATCACCAGTGATTATCAATAAAATAAAATACCTAGTCTTGCCATAAATACTGGAACAAAGAAACAAAAAATTTTCTATTGCAAATAACATTTATTACTTTTACAGTTTGTTAGTTTAATACATAAATATAAAACAATTTCAAATATAAAAAGCTTATTTGAAGTAGTCTCCATTGGCTACAATACAAACGTTGAGGCCAGTTATCAATAGAAGCACGCACTCTTTCCATGGGAAAATTCTTCACTGCCAATCGTACGGATTGTTTTAGGGACTCCAAATTATCATGGCGTTTAGAGCAAGCCGTACTCTCTAAAATTGACCATAAATCATAATCCAGCGGATTAAGATCGGGACTAGACGACGGCCAGTCTTCAACTCTTATGAAGTCCGAAACGTTCGTTTCCAACCAAGACTGCGTAAACCGAGCTATATGACCCGGCGCCGAGTCTTGCTGGAAGGACCATTCTTGGTTATTGAACATAGTGTTGTTAAGGAGCTTCACTAACTTGTCAAGAATGGTATCAATGGTACAATTGTGCCGATGTTTTGATACCTTTCTCACAAAAGTATGGCTCAGTTACTCCTTAATAGCTAATACCCCACCAAACCATCACTGAAGTCGGATAGTGCCCACGTTGCACTCTGTCAACTAATTGGGAAGCTTCCTTAGAGCTTTGAGCATAAATACGGTCATTTTGTTTGTTAAAATGTTGCTCAATTGTAAAAATTTTCTCATCCGTAAACAAAATTTTTCTGTGACCTCCCGTTGCGTACCGCTTCGATAGTTGTTTCGATTTTACCACTCTATTCTTTTTTAAATGATCAGTTAAGAAATTACCAGTACGTCTCTTATAGGCTGCAAGTCCTAAGTCATCTTTTAAAATACGCAACATTGTTCTATGTGCTATCTTCCTCTCCCGAGATAAAATCTTTTGCTTTCGGACAGGATTTCTTCGAATTCTTTCCCTTACTTCTTTGACCACCTTTTTAGTACGAACACTACGTGGACAGCCAGATCTTTTCTGTCACAAACAGAGGAGGTTTAATTGTACCTATTAATTGCCTGTTACACAAACATTTTACTAATACCAAGCGTATGGAGAGTTTTAAATATTACATTTGGCTCCATACCTACTTTGTGTAATGCAATCACAACGATTCGGTTCTCATTATCACGTCTCTCCATTTTAAAATCGCAAAATATTGTAAAATGTATTGGCGCCAAAATGAGAAAACTCAATGAATAATCATATAAAAATGGCAGATTCCAAATTCAAATGTAATATTTTGTTTATTTTTAAATGTAACAGTATTTATGGCCAGACTAAGTATATACATAATCAATAATAACAAGTTTTACCGGTTTTTAGTTCCAGACGTAACCAACTTGTAAAGCATTCTTGCCTCCTCGGATGTCGGAAAAGCAAGGAATTACATAAACCATTAGTTAAATAAAAAAAAAAATCGCGAAACGAATGAAACTGGAATTAATTAAATCATAAAGAGGATAATCCGGCATATTATTCTTGCCTACCTCAATAAATGTCTCGCGTGATGATGAATATTCAAATCGTAACTAAAACTAATTAAACACACCGTTAGTTCCGAGAAAACAATAAATCATAAAGTAAAATAACAAGGAAGTTGTTCTTTGTAATCTATGAGCATTAATTGCTTCACGATCCATGTGTGTCATAGTGCTGCGACACGCTCTTATCGATAATAAGAGGTCGTATTCGATAGAAAATTAAAAAAGCCCTCATACATCACTGACATAAAAAAATGTCTATATTTTTAGATCCGAGTATAAAATATTATATTCGAGTTTCAGATTTCACTTCCAACACGCTAAAAGAAGTATAGATTTCAGTAATAATTATGTATTATTACCTCACATCGTACTTTCCCATTGACGAAAATCTGTAGACAATGAAAAGGTCCTTAAACGCTTAGTATCTATATATCATATTACTACGACTTAAGAAAGAATTAAACAACTATATCAGAAGTATTTTGAAGACGACGCAAGTCGAGCGTGACGTTAGTTTAAGAAAAAAAGCGTCCTCTAATTCATTAGAATAAAACACTTAGTCACAATGAAATCATTGAAACTGAGATTGATATTGCATATCTAACTATATATTAGGGTGGGCCAAAAAAAACTTTTAATTTTTTTTTTAGCTACCACGAAATTATCGTCCACGATGTCGAAAAAAAATTTCTGGTAAAGTTTGAGCTCTTAATATTAATTTTCAGAGGTGTCACATCGTGATTTTCGATTTCCCATTTAAATTACACGGGAATTTTTTTTTTTTTCGAATCTTGATGTATCTCAACGAGTTATTCTGTGGTAAAAGTAAATATATAATTTTGTAGGAAATTGAACGGCCTACAAAAAAGGTCTGATATAATTTTTCGCTAAGTCAACTCGGTTAAAAGTTATTCGCAGTTAAAGTTCAACCTAAAATAATATATGATGACTTTCACAATCTTTTATAGTTTTTTTACAAAAAAAATGCCTTAAAGACATAAAACAACATATTGTTCGTGGTTTTTATCATTTTTAAATAATAGCGTAAATTTGCAACAATTGAAGAGTTAAAATTGAAAAACTAAAACAATAAACTCCCCACATGTCCCAAAAATAAAATTGCGTCCTCTAAAAAATGTAAAGCTCATGTAACATTTCAATGGACTAATAACAAATAGTCGTCCAATAATACTGTAAAACTACAATAAACAAACATTGCGTGTATCAGTGTGTACACGCAGAGGAAATGAAACTTCATAAGCTTATATGTGTCATAAACAATACACTGTACAAAGTCTTGTAGTATAATTACATAACTATACTTTTTGATGTACTATTAGATCCAGGCAGACACTTATACATACTCAGGCATACACACAAATACATACCTACTTTACGATTAACAAGTGAGGCAAATGTTTCCCTACCGTGCCATAAGAACTTTCAATTCAATAATCGAAAATCAAATGAAGATATATCTGTCATAATCAGTTTTATCGTTGCAAGAAAGTTTGGGCACATCACTAGGTGCAGTAGAAATGTATACGCGGACGCATCGGCTATCGAACCGGCCGTAGCCACTAGGGCAACATAACGGAATATCGCATCTATGTAATTCTAACTTATTTCCACCAGTTATCGAGTCTTATACAATACTAGCTGTGCCCGCAACTTCGTCCGCGTGGAACCTTATGTAAAAAACAGTGATTAATAAAGTCATCTGAGTGTATTAAGTCCATTTATTTATCTACTTTTTTCTCGTACTTACGCCGCGTCGTCATTAAAATTACAATGACTTTGATAACGTGCACCGATTTTAATGAAACAAAGACTAAGTTATTCTCGAAGATATGCTTTATAATTTTCTTTGTAGGGTTTTATTGTCAACCCGGTACTTTAGCACTGATGCGTGTTCATACAAACAAACAGACGTTTCTAAAAATGATTGAAATGTATTTTATTACTTAGTCCAAGACAACTGAGACAATTTTTTTCAACCATTTTTAGAATCATTTTTAGAAATGTCTGTCTGTCTGTTTGTTTGAACTGCTAAAATACTGCGTTTACGATAAAACCTTACCAAGAAAATCATAAAGCATATCCTCGAGTAACTTATAGTATTGGTTTGATTAAAACGATTAAAACGACGCGACTTAATTACGAGAGAAAAGTAAACGGACTTAATATATTCAGATGATTTTATTAGCCACTGTTTTTTTACATTAGGTTTCACGCGGACGGAGTCGCGGGCAGAGCTAGTCTATTTTCAAATTGCCCAGTTATAGTATATACAAATACAGCGATGATAAACTTATGTTCGATTTCTATATCTCATCTGATCTGGTGTTAAATAACGATGTGGCTCTAAGATTGTAAACACGCTAAACTTAAAGGGGACTGGCTCTCAAGTGCGTGTGCCGGAACACACCAACAGGTGCTCGGCGACAGATTTTCAAGGCTAGCGAGCGGTGAACTTAGAAAATGCCCTTTCACCATACTACCGTTTCGTCACAATATGTTTCCTTCACCGCGTGCTCCGACACAGTTGCAAGGATTCGAACCTACGTCCATCGACATGGTCCCAGTGAATATAAAACATTAATGATACCATAGCTTCATAGTAAGAACTTTACTAAAACATGCCTAGTTAGCTTCCATCCTTTTTTCTTAGTGCTTGCATTGTCGCGTTTTGTTCGTTCAGTGAGAGCGCTGGAGGCCCGCCTCCCATTCCCTCTACCCCGTCTCCTCTCCCCCTCCCCCCAAACAGGCTGGCAACGCACTTGCGACTCCCCCGGTGCTGCTAGTTTCAATGAACGGCGGTAATCAATTAATATCAGGTGACCAGCCTGTTCGTTTGCCTCCTATGATATAAAAAAAACACCACCACACAATAGTTACACTGACACCTTACAATGTTTTAGTTGCAGTCCGCTTCGAGATTTCTTCCTATTAGTTCTTCTAGTATTCGCTCCAATTTCCAGAATAGAACTAAACTCGGACGTCTTGTGGTACGTTACATATACCTTACAATAAAGAAAGGTGGAGATCTCTGAAACGTTGACGTCATTATTCGAACGATTCGATAAAGTTCGGAACGGACTATTTTGAGAACCCTATTGTTTGTAATTCCAACGACCGGTGACTCATCCATTGTAATTTGTAACGAGTTCGCATACAGGGTACTACGATATTTCGCCGATAAAACAACTCCACCATCACGACTTGCGTTAGCTGCACTTGAATTCGATTTTGTGTGATGTCCAGACAGCCTTATTCATAAAGCACAGTATATAGATAGATCACCATTCTTTCTTAAGTATGAAGTTAAGTTTTGCAATGCAAACGTTCATTAAACTAATCAGACCTTATCTGAGTTTAGATTTTAAATTTAGATATGGATTTATTTATTTACTTTCACTGTTATGCGAATTGCGAAACCCCTAGCATTACCGACATTTAAATCACTACATATAATAAAACAAAGTCCTCTGCCACGTCTGTCTGTCTGTTCGCGATAAACTCAGAAACTACTGAATGGATTCTCTGCGGTTTTCACCAGTAGATAAAGTGATTTATGAAGGTTTAGACGTATAATTTGTCAAGGTTTTTTTATTATCAGGGCGGGACAATGCCCGCAGGGCCCGCTAGTAACTTATAAATTGCGATTGCATGAAAGTTTATAACCCGATATTTAAGTCTATTTAAAAGAATATCAAAATTACTTTATTCAATTCTGGCCCTGAGAAGGCGCTTATGAACGTCAAAACTACCACCGGTTCGGAAAATAACCCAGTCATCTAGTATAGAACACGAAAAGGCAAGAAACTCGATATGGCATATCTTTTCATGGTACACATTTTTATAAAATTATATTCGTTTTTGGCGAATGCATTGAGAGGGGTGATATTTCCAGACATCGTTCACATATTATTATCCATCCTATAATATCCTTTAGACATTAAAACCCGCTTGACATGGTTCTTGAACTCACTATCCGGCAAATCGGTAATGTGCTTTGGGACTTTGTTATAAAACCTAAGATTATTACCTAAATAGCCAAATATGGTTGTAAAAATAACAAACCGAAAGGTAAATTATAATTCAATGAGATTTATTTAAAGATAAACAAGTGGAAGCGCATTCGGACACTGCCTCGACGAATGTAGGTTCGAAGCCTTACCATTGAGCTTAAAGGAAAATGTCCTGATGAAATCATAGCATTTTACTGGGCCTTTTTCTATGTTCATCTGGCTAGCTAACACTGTCAAGTAAAAATATGTCGCTAAGCACCTCTGCGTATCTTCCAGAAGTCCAATATTCCGGCACTTGAGAATCGGTCCAATATTTTTGTAGGTGGTAGAGCCACGCTGAAGTTATTATTGGTTTCAGCGTGAATGGTTTGGCTCGCCCGGGGTAGTACCACCCTCTCACAGAAAACCGACGTGAAATAACAGTGCTTGCATTGTTGCGTTTCGTTCGGTCAGTGAAAACGCTGGAGGAAAACAGCCCCTCTCCTCTCCAACACAGGCTGGCAACGCACTTTCGACTCCCCTGGTGTTGTTAGTGTCCATGGACGGTGGTGATCACTTAACATCACGTGACCCACATGTTCGTTTGCCTGCTATGACATATGATGAAAGGTATAGTTAAGGAGAACCGTCTCATATGAGGGTCATCTTGAAAAAATGTGCAACTTTAAGCACCAAATAATAATTCTTTACCTCAAAATACCTAGCGAATACCACAGTTGCTCACAAATTGATCGCGTGTGGTTTTTATTATTTGGTCTACGAAACTGTGTTTAATCTTGAAATTTGATGTAAATGTATTCCATAAATATATTTAAGATTAAAAACTTCTGTACGTAAACACAGCTTACATTATTAAAACGGCGCGTATGTAGGAAAGCAAAAGAAAAATAACAAAATCTAATATTTAACTTACGAAAATGAACTACTCAAGTACAAAAACAAAACAACACTAATACTATCTGTTATACGTAGAATAAATGCAAAAATTAACAAAGTTACAGAAATGACACAATCTCAATAGTGATTACGATAATATATTTTAATTTAGTTTTCAATGAGGCTTAAGGACAATAGAAAAATTTGGCGATATAGAACTATTCACAGCTTTTTTTTGGTAGGTAGTTAACTAAAAAGAAACTTAATGAATAATCAACAAAAAATTATCTGATCCATAATTAGGCCAGAATAACTTCCTCGTCACTTTCTTTTATCGTTATTAGCGAGAGTTACTTACACCTACCTAGACGAGAATCCTGCATCATACATACTTGAAGCCTCTCAGTGTCGATCTATCGTACTCTAACAATATTAAGGTGGATCGCCAGCTGTTCAAGTTTGAGCAACCCTACTATCTATACATAGAATAATAATGTAAATCTAACGCGTCTGTACTTTTTCGATTTTTGAAAAAAAAATGTTGCGGGTGTCTAGGAATACGCAATAAAATACATTTCAATCAATTTTAGAAATGTGTGTATGTTTGTATGAACGCCTTTCATTGCTAAAATACTGCGTTCATGATAAACAAAATTTTCAAGAAAATCACAAAGCATCTCTTCGAGTAACATTTAGTCTTGGTTTCAAGAAAATCGATTCACTCTATCAAAAGTTATTGTATTTTAATGACGACGCGACATAAGTACGAGAGAAAAGTAGATAAGTAAATGGACTTAACACATTCAGATGACATGATTAAGCGCTGTTTTCATACATAAGGTTCCACGCGGACGGAGTCGCGGGCACAGCTAGTAAATAATATAAAGAAGATTATCTTATATATTCCCGTAGAAAACCTGTAACATAAAATAAATGTATTCAATAGAAACTTTAACACAAGACTTAAGTTTCTTTCAAGTAACAATTAAATTTTCCTCGCGTCTCGTCGCACGTCGCTTCTTCAAGTAAATATTCATTATAACACTTAGTTCGTAATCGGCCATTCGTAAACACATTTCTAAGTGAAATGGTGAAAATACACGTAGACATGCTTCACGGCATGCGAACTATAATACATTAGTATGCCGGTGGCCCTTTGATTAAATGCCTTGGGTCCATAATAAGGCAGTTACACCATACCTGTCGCTTTGACTTTTAATTACCTAATTATACTTGCATTACGACAATAAATGTTGAGACAAAATAATAAGAATATAAATCTAACGTGACAATACTTTTTAGATTTCTGTGAAAAGAAAATGTTGCTGGTGTCTAGAAATAAGTAATAAAATATATTTCAATCATTTTTAGAAATGTCTGTCTCCTTGTATGAACCCGCGTCACTGCTAAAGTATTGCGTTCACAATAAAACCTCGACTAACATTTAGTCTTGGTTTATACCGGAGAAACGAATTTATCATAAGTTTGTTTATATTTTATTAAAATTAAGAATTTTATCTATAACACTTGAATAATAAAAAGAAATAGGTACAATATATATAAAAATACGGTCAGATGAAACTAGAGATATTTTATTAATATAACAAGTCACAGAGGCCACCGGACCGTGCGAGGGACAAACAATGACTGAGCGTTTAATGCTCCATATTTGAAGTGTGTTTTTTTTTTAATAATTCGTCAATAGCATCTTGCGGTCCCGGTATATGCGTAGACAGGTATTGATTTTGTAGTTTTTTTAGGCTCGATATTGAATATTATGTTATTGTGAATTTAGGTATAATTTACCTCGCTTCTGCTATTTATTGAAGCGTGACAAGTGAATCACTCTCACCATACTCAACCTGCGGCCCGCCGGGTCTTTGTAGTTGGCACACCCGATCATACTTTATTTTCAATTATTTTAAATTTCGTGCCCATCAGAAAAACTATGAGCACGCTGAGTATATTAAATGGATCCCAGATAACCCGACCGCAATTGAGAGGAAGGGAACTTACAATCACTCAAAAACCACCTAAGTTTATGGCGGATATTAAAAAAACTGGAAGTGAATATTGAATAAAATATGATTTTTATCTACTGTAGAAAGAGCGTTAGGGTTGTCAACATTTTTGTCCTCACTACAGTGCCGAATTAAACTCTAAAAGTTTAATATTATGTGAAAAGAATTTGAAAAATATAATCACAAGTTATTTTTCTTATTTGTTTTTTACACTTCTTGCATCTTATATCAATTTTTTTCTTTACTCAGATAGTTTTCCACTCCACTTTTCTCCGAATTGAATTTTACTTAGATACTAGAGGGAGCGGCGGACGATGTCCTGCCTTGATAATAAAAAAATCCTAAAGTCAACCGCAGCGCCACCTACTGGATTCAATTGTGAATCTAAACCATTCTTGAATCCACCTGAACGAACTCAAAAAATTTCATAAAAACTGTCCAGCGGGAAGTATTATATATATATATACAGGGTGTTAGGAGACCGCTTCCGAAATCGAAGACAGACGATAGTATTAATGATACCTTTGATGATGGAACGGAAAAAAAATCGATCCTGATTAAAAAAAATCATATTTTGAAAACGTTTTATTAGCATTATTTATGCTCCATTATTTTAGTACAACTAAATGAAACGACAGTTTCATAAAAATACATTACTTTACTAAAAAAAACAGCAATGTATAACAAAAACAAAAAAACAGCTGATACTCGGGTCAACGAACGTCAGCTAGCGATCGTGCAAATACTTATTTACAACATTTAATCGTATCCTTTACACGCACACCGGCGCGGCGCTGATACCGCGCCCCCCAAAATTTACAACTGTCGGTATAAATTTTGCAGGGCCACAAAAGAATTAGAGGCGGCGTTCACAATAAAAATTATTACAAATAATTTTAGATAGTAGTGACAGACATACCTGTTTTCAAATTATGGTATTGGACGGACTAAAAACGGAAACAATGGCAACGTAAAGTATAAGAATATTATTTTAAATTCATTCTGATAGATTAATTAAATGTCGATCATAAATGTAATTAATTTTAACTATGAAAATATTCTGTACCATTTTATTTTTAATTTCTTGTACAAAATCAAAGATAAAGATTAAATAGTTTTTATAATTGTGTACATGAGTATGTAATTAGGTTAATTTAATATTCTAATATGATTTTTGTAGTAACGAACTTCTTGTTACGTCAAGGTACAATTGATTGTATAGTTGTATTAAATAATTAGAGTTATAACTTCTAAATTCCATAAAAAGACTAGTCAGTAGGGATAACTATGCTTAATATAAAATAAAATTTGAGAATGTCTAACGCTTTATTGATCTGTGGTAATGATCAAAGTGCCATCAACTGCGGCGCGCAAAAGGAGCGGTTTGTTTGATTAGTATGATTTTTTTTAATCAGAATCGATTTTTTTTCCGTCCCATCACCAAAGGTATCATTAGTACTATCGTCTGTCTTCGTTTTCAGAAGTGGTCTCCTAACAAACTGTATATTAACATATCCTTTTTTACGGTGACCATAGTGCGTAGACTGGAACTGGTATTTATTATATACTACCTTCTGCTCGCGTCTTTGTCCACGTGGAATAGTTACTTTGGGCTAACGCTAAATAAACCCCGATTTTGATAACATTCTTCATTGGTGCTTCGCTCCTATTGGTAGGGCGTTATACGTTCCTGAAATTATCGCGTTAAAGCAAGTGAACTTTTCAGATTTATAATATTAGGATAGATAGTACCGTTGCCAACCCTAAGATGTTGGTAGTTACTTATGATAAAAAATACGTAAAACAGTAACAAAAATATAAAATCGAAGATTATGTAAATTCAAGATGGCCGATACGCTGCCGGTTTGCGTAATAAACAGCTTCCAGTATTATGCAATGTCGCATATATTTATCTTTTAACTAACAGTGTAGAGAGAGGGCTTTTTTTTCTTTTTTTTTATATTATAGGAGGCAAACGAACAAACGGGTCACCCGATGGTAAGTGATCACCACCGTCCATAGACACTAGCAACACCAGGGGAGTCACAAGTGCGTTGCCGGCTTTTTATAGAAGTATACGCTCGTTTCTTGAAGGTTTCGGTAAAGTTTTATTTGTTGAGTATTATCACAACATGCCCCAATGATATTATAAGTAAAAAGGTGTAGATACGTTACCTACATGTTATTTTGACAAAACAAATAGCATGATAACGCACACATACATAAAGTAATATTGTAACGCCACACTGTCTTAGATGAAATTTGGCAGTAAGATGGCAAACTCTCAATATCGGTGGTGAAAAAGAAATAGTTATATTTTGCTTAGATACGGGTGGATTGACGGGGCAGCCGCCAAAAATAAGCTAGTTAGCCAAGTTTTAAGAAGACGCTATCGAAGCACTATCTACATACAGCTTTTTAGTTATAATATCATTGATATACCTCCCTAAAAGCATCTATACTAATGTTACGCCCGTAGGTAAATGAAGTGCAGTTTACGTCGAAAGAAAGTAAACTTGGTTAAACTAACTAACAAGTTCGAAAAATAAAGGGAAAACATCAAAACAAACATACTTTATATACTATAGTCATTATACGATACAATATTATGTTACTACAGTACAACAAGTATACTATAGTTTCTTGTGCTTACGTAAAACAGACCATTATCTTTTTTTTTCGAACTGACTACGCTATTGGCCTCGCAAGGCCTTTACAGCTTCACCGGACTACTAAGGCGAGCGCTTAAGGCACTCAGCCCATAGAGTAACAGACCTGCGCGTAGTTAAAGTGTAAGCGGTTTCATAATTCTATGCACTCAGCCGATTTTATTCAAACAACTAGCTAAAGGGTGCACGACACACCTCTGCTTGGGCTGTTGTCGATACCGCGGATCTGACCTAACTAAACTATTCTAAGCTATTCATACATAATACATATATTCGTTTGTGAATCATACACTTGAAATTGCATGACTCACAAACGCTTACGTGTATATCGGATGTGAAATGAACTAAACTAATCGATGCAGTTCGAATAAGAAAGGAAAATAAAACCCATCCACCATATGTGTAATATATGCACGTATGTGAGGTGATCTGATGTGTATAGAGCAGACTATTATCTCGTTGCAAATATACATTATTTATATTTGGCTTAAGAACTTCATCTAATTTACTATACAAATGAACTATACTAAATTTATTTCGATGTTCAGATGAACTATTCCGCAATTTATGAAACAAATATTAAAGTAAATTCAATTTGAATAAAAACTAATTTTAAATTCCAAGGTGATCGGCATTCTCTCATTAAAATATTTTTATTGATTTAATCACTAACCATGACATATACATATTATGTAAACATCATATATATCTACATATATATGAGTGTGTCGATATGTACATCTAAGATTTACAAACTTCACTACTGTTGGCGCATCCGTAACAAGTGTTTTCCTCATAAACATGTGTTCAGTAGTCCGGTGAATCTATTAAGACCTTGCTAGGTCAATAGCGTAATCAGTATGAAATAAAAAAAATAAAAAAATAGTGTTATGCTATTTCCTAAGCTAGCAACTAGATGGTGCTGTGCTCAATCACTACATACTATAAAACAAAGTCCTCCGCCACGTCTGTCTGTCTGTTTGTTCGCGGTAAGCTCAAAAACTACTCAACGGATTTTTATGCGCTTTTCGCCAGTATTGTGTGACTGAACTCCTCCTAAACGGTTGGAGCGAATTTGATGAAATTGTGGTGCTGCAGTCTGATTATAGATTTTTTTTTTATCGGGACGGGACAACGTTCGCCGGGCCCGCTAATAAAATATAAAATCCATTACATAACATTCCAAAATCCCGCTTAAAACTCTTTACGTAAAAAAATATATGTATACTAGCGGGCCCGGCGGACGTTATCCCGCCCTGATTATAAAAAAACTTAACAAATTATACACCAAAACCTTCCTCGTGAATCATCTATTAATCAAAACCGCATGAAAAACACTTGCCACAGAAACTCCCTGGAGAGTTCTAACATGACGGTCACCATCTTGTTGGTTCATTGAAATGATCGCAGGAAACTCGTGATATACCTACTCGACAATAACAGTAATAATTCACTGGAAGATTGGTTACTAAAATATAAAATTTAAAAAAAACTCATTATACGTTGATATCATTGCAAAATTTTTGTTACATAGTAGTAACAAATAAAAAATTCACATAACACAGACCGGATTGACAATAAACACGCATAACAACACTCGAATATATTTACATAAAACTCATGCATCGGAGGCGAAACAGCGTGCAAAAGCGTAGAAACAAATACAACATTAACATAAGAAATTGCGTGCTCTTACAAAAACACGAATGTTATTATGTTAATACAACGTTACGAATACATAAATTTACTACCGCTTCACAGTTCGATGATTGCGGTGCTGTTAGTAGTTTGTAAATCCTCATACATATCACTAGCTTCTGCCCGCGACTTCCTCCGCCTGAAATAGTTACTTTGGGGCTAACACGTAGCGGAAGCTGTCAAAAGGAAAAAAATGATTTTGAAACATTTTTTATTGGTGTTTCGCTCCTATTGGTCTTAGTGTGATGGTATATAGCATATAGCCTACGCCGATAAATAAGCTATCTAACACTGAAATTATTTTTTCAAATCGGACTAGTAATTCCTGAGATTAGCGCGTTCAACCGACAAACAAACCCTCAAGCTTTCTAATATTAGTATAGATAAAGTACTTTACCTTATCTTTACTTTCCTCTATATACTAGCGAACCAGGCGGCCGTTGTTCTGCTCTAATAATTAAAAAAAACCTAAAAGACAACCGCAGTGCCACCTACCTGAACCAATTGTGAATCTAAACCATTCTCGAGTTCAGCTAAACACGCACAAAGAAAATCATCAAAACCTGACCAGTCGTTCAGGAAGAGTTCAGTCACATACACACACGGACAGGAGAATTATATATGGGTCATTCCATGTCAAATCGACAAATTTTTTACCTGACCCCCTTTGATTTCGCTGAAAATTTTCTATCTTTTTCTACCCCCCGAAAGTTATTTTTCAGAATTTTTTCAAATTTTTTTTCCCGACTCAAAAAAAGTTATGAATTTTTGAAAAAAACCGCTCTTTTATTTTTAAATTGCCAGAACTTTTTCAAAAATTGACCGTTTGGGAACTTTTTTTTTTTCAAAATTTTTGTTTTTAAATGTAGTTTTCGAAAAAAAATATGAAAAAATTTTCAGAGTCCCAGATATATGAAATATTTTAGTTTTTTTGAAAAAAACCGTAATTTTCTCAAAGTCCGACCGTTTTTTTTTTTTTTTGCTCTAAAAATACTTCAACTAATTCTGCAATGATCCCCGTTAATCAAAAGATGTGACGACAGTCGCTTCTAATTTTTTTTCTTGATTATAAAAAAACTTTTGTTGAATTTTTGCTGATTTTATATAACTTTGTTATGAAATTTTTTTTATTTCCTAGTGAAACCTCAAAAGTTGAAAAATAAAATTTTATTGGAGAATTTCAAGTGATTATCGTCCAAGAAATTGTTATTTAAAAAAAAAAAAAATTTTATCTCCTGCCAATAAAATACCGCTCAAAACCCTAAAGAAGTTTTCACTTCAAAAAGTATGTCGCATCATTTTAGATTTAAGCGATAACAGCTTCATTATAGCTTGTTTAACACGACATTTATGCCTGACATGTCCTTTAGGCCATTTAATATTTTGACAAAAAATTGTAGTACCGTCATACTATTTTTTGAACTGTCGACACTAATGGTCGGACGGGCCTTCACAGCTTCACCGGAATACAGCACGTATTATAACGATGGTAGTGATTATTTGAAGTTTAAACAATTATTTGTTACTTAATTGCATGTAGTTCATTACATAACAATATGTCTGGTGTTAGATAGAAATTGTACGTGTCACTGTTTATAATCAAAGATGCGTCGACATCCCATTACCGTGACCCTAATTTCATAACATTACTAATAGGGTATGCTAATTAAAATATTTATTAATTTATTGACAGCCATGTCAAAAGACAACCTTGTTTTGCCATCGGGGGCAAAGAAAGATCGTGTGCAATAAACAACAGCTACACAATCAGATCGTTTTATATGGATATGTGTCGTACTGTTGCATCTCTATATAGCGGCAATCGATGCGTGTACATACAGTAGGGTTGCGAAAAATCGAATATTACTTCACGAGAGGTCGTGAATATAAATTATGGCATCGACAACTTATTATTGATTTTCAGTACTGAGATCATTCTGTTGATATATATTTAAGGTAAGGCATGGCAATCATATTGTGGTCAAGGACTAAAAGCGTAAAAGCCACTGCCATCAATAATTTAAAACACCACCGTCGACTGATCTTTGTCTTTCAATGCATTCCATTGTTCTCAAAGCGCCAGTTGTTTTCCGAACTGGTTTAAAATAGTTACTGATAACAATCGATCAGGAGTAAATATAATGTCACGTATCCGAATAGTTTACTGCCCTTCGGGACAACAAAGGGATTCCTACTCTACATTCGTTTCACTGTCCCATGTTATTATTGATATTCAGTGCGAGTTACGTTTGCGTGTGAACGATTATTTATCTATCCTTTACTGTTTATTTATTTATTTACATGTGGGTATAGCAACAGTCAATAACGATAATACAATAACAATAATAAAAAATAGTGAACTAAACTGAAGACCTAAAACGTTTGTTTGAATTTGTTTGAACGAAACTTGCCCTTACACTAACATCAGTCAGTGGGTACGGTCGTGTTTTATCTTATTACTGACTGTACGAGAAATTAGACCAACAGCACATTTATCTATATGAATAAATTGGTTTACGGACTATAATTTTAAGTGATAACGTCATAAGAAAATATTGATGGAAAATTGCATACATTTATGAATTACATTAAATTATTTTATATATAGATATCTATCTAACGCATCTGCGTTACGAGCCGAACGTTAAGACCGATCGCGCCTCTCTATCGCTTGTTCCGCGCTCTCGCTTGCACGCTTGGCTCAGGCGGAACGTGACAATGAGTCATGCTTTTTCGTGCGTGCGGCCGGCGTTCTTCGTTCTATAAGACGTTATCACGTCAAAAATTGGTCGCCAAATGTACGTAAACGCGTCCCTCGAGAACGGCCGCACTTATATATAGCTAATTATTTTTAGTTGCGTTTATAATTATCAGAACAAGGTTTGTATGAAAGAAAATGCTGGAAAAATCGTATGGAAACAAATGAGGTAAAAGAAATTGATTGATTGATGACAGAATTGAGAGATTAACGTTCATTTACTATTTAATTACATGTTCTTACTGTATAGAGATGGAAGTTTTGTTCTCATTTTGTTCATTGTTTGCATGTGAACCCGGGGCGGACAGCTAGTAGTTTACATTTGTGAGCATAAGATAACCATAAAACATTTCAACTCATACAACCAGTGTAAAAGAGTATTTCAATGGCGAAAAGGGCTGTGTTCTAGGAAGGTCAGGTCACAGGGAATCGTAATACAATAGTCCTAAAAATATTTTAGTACCTTCGTTTCGGGGTTTGTTTTTAACCTCGTACCAAATGGATCATTATCATTAATATACGCCCGTCAAAGTTGGAAATTTACCAGGAAAATAAAAAATAAAATTACATCTTGCCAAAGGAGTATGAAAAGAAGCATCTTAAAAATTAAGACAATCCAAAAGATCCGTCATACTATCATAAGAAAGAAAACAAAAGCCACTGACGCTCTCAGCTACTCACAAAAGCTATGTGGCTGGACATGTAGCGAGGCTCAGCGACAACCGTTGGACCAAAAAAACAACATCATGGGCAGGTTCACCAAGACAGAGAAAAAAAGGAAGACCCAATGCAGGTTGGGCAGACAACATAACAAGAGTAGCAGGTACTCAATGGCTGCGAGTGGCAGAAAACAGAGAACACTGGTCATCTCTGGAGGAGGCCTTTTTCTTTTATTAGAGAGGGTTTTTGCTATTGTTTTACTTTTTTTTTCAACCGTACCATAACTAGTAAGTTTAAAATGTAAATAACTCTATATACACATTGTTACTGAAAGAGAAGCAAGAAATAAAAGCCTATTTTTTATTTTTACTCAATGGGTAGTCACGTAAATTCATTAGATATCTATTGAAATATTTCTAGGACTCCGTGAATTTTAGACTCCAAAATACAATTAAAAAGTTTAGTCGTTTCGCTGTCTCGTCTCCCCAGTCGCATAACTTTAAATACGTCGTACCATGGGCTAAAAAATGATTCGTTGTCGATGCTGTATGCTTTATAGAAAATCATTTTTACAGGGTTCAGACCCTCGCGTGGCGACATGCCGCGGCCGACTGCAGACCAGGCGGTGTCAACTCAACCAAGAGATCAATAAGGAGTTGCGGCTTCGGGCTGGAGCTGAGAATCTGTTCAAGGTAACTTTCATTTTACTGACTTCGTTGCGCCACGTTATTAATGTAAAGTTTTGGAGATTGTTGGTTCTATTTCTATACGGGATGGATGACTCGGGGAGTTTTTTACCCGACAGAGACGCGTTTACCAGGCACACTGACTCTAGTTCGATGCATTCCATTATCACGAAATTAAATTGTACCCTGATTACCATAGACACTGTCGACATTGAGTTGAGATAGTATCAAAAATACACCTGATCTTTTTTATATTTCATAGGTTTTAGTGTTTGACTTTCAAGGTGGTCTTTCAACTTGAGGACAGTAGCTAGCCAGGTGGGCTTCACAAAAAACCTTAGCAACAAGACTGGTTTATTTGGGTATGAAAATGCAACAATGTAAATTATCCACCTGATGTTAAATGATCGCTATTTTAAGACCAGTTATTAATAATTGCTTTAGATAACTAGAGCAGCAGCACGAGAACTTTGTGACAGACATAAGTCCGAGCATGGTACTTTAAAACTGTTAAAGAAAAATATAAGCTGAGAAAATGACAAATATATTGATGTATATAAAGAAAGAAAGAAAATATATTTATTGCAGCAAATACAAGGACAATATAATAGTGAAAAAATAGAGTTACAAAGATATGTATAACATAAAATAAATAGAGGAAATTAAACGTTACAAGATATTAAAATTATGCTATGGGATTACTATAATGGTGCATAATTCAGCATATGCTGCCTGTCATCTTTCCAAGCGACTCCAGTGCTGATTTTCAAATGTGGCCAACTAGCCAACAAAAATATGAAACTGCCTATAGAATGTCATAGACGTGATACATCGTTTTATAATTTTGGGAGACTTGTCAAAAAACAAGGACAATGACCTCAGTTTATAGACTCTAGGAGTCACGTACGTAGACATTCGTGGGCGGAGCGTTCGCCCATCCGTGACACCCTCGCCGGTCTGTGAACTCTGACCTTGTGGGAAGTTTGCCCGTGCAACGTTAGCTTGAAGCCATTTACGAATCAGGATAATTAAACAAACAAACATAGGAGTCGAAATAGAAATCATGGTACCTACTAGAAACGACAAATCACGCGACGAGTATAAGAGATTCAAAAACAAACCTGAATTATTGATTGGTTCCAAGACATATGTAGTAAGTGTTAGGTATTCGCTCTGTAAATCTTTAAAAATCCCTATGAGAATTAT
The DNA here is from genome assembly GCA_036509395.1 of Antheraea yamamai. NCBI lineage: Eukaryota > Metazoa > Arthropoda > Insecta > Lepidoptera > Saturniidae > Antheraea > Antheraea yamamai. Next base: position 15,673,518 of record AP028443.1, on the reverse strand, counting down.
TACTAAGCTGATACTATTTTTTCGAACTGATTACGCTTTTGGCCTGGCGGACCTTCACAGCTTCACCGGACTACTAAGGCGAGCGCTTAAGGTACTTCGCCGCTTAGCAACAAACTCAAGGGTGCCAGAGTGGCAGAACCTTAGCTTGGACTGTTGCCTTGGATGCAACACCGCAAACTCGTATTTCGTGTCTGAGCTAATCTGAACTCACCCAGTTCGAAAATAAGGGAAAAAATGAAAAAAACTTCCTTATGAGAAGCTGATACTTCACTCATACCTGCGTATGACGTCACGAAGATTTGTCCACTGTCGCAATAAATGCAAGTGTGAGAAGGTATTATCATAATGCGTTACGAACTGTCGGACTACATGATAATTGACGCAACACGACAACTGGTCTATTAATCTCGACGCGTGGAATATAGCAACAAAATTGTTGTTTCGTGTATAGTGGTCGTGGGTCACGCGCAGTTTGAGACACTGCTTAAGTTTTGTATATTTGCGCAGAACCCTGTTTGTTTTTTCCTAAAATAAAAGTAGCCTAAAGTTACCCTTTGTAACATCAAGTATTTGCCAGTTTTCACTTTCGTGTGTCGTGATGTATTGCTATTCGCACGAGTGAAACAGGAAGCAGCTGAGAGAGGCTTGTGGGCTTCGACATCCGACAAAAATGTGAACAGCGCCGTACTTACTCATACGCGAGCAAAATCCAACACGATTTTTATCCAGGCGTAGAGGGCTGCCAAACAGCCGACATTTCTTGTCAACATCGACACAAAATCGATTTCCAACAAGTATGAAGAACTTCATATAAATTGCTCTGCCACTGGAACATCCGATTAAAATCCGGACTTGACCCTGACAAGTGGGAACGAGCTGTAAAAGTCCGTCTAAATCGGTTCAGCTGCGGTTCATATATTAGTCAGAACGAACACAGTCAAAAATTTGTAAAAATTTTTGAAGTTATACTTCTTTAGGCGCGTTATGAAAAAATGATGAGAGTGAAATTTTAAGATGCGCGCGCATCTGTGACACAAAATTAACAGTATGAAGCTGTCTGCTTAACCTGACACCCTGAAGTTAGCTATAGTCAACATTTTGTTTCTTTGTATTTGTTGTTCGTATTTCTTTGTATTAAAACTTTCAATGTATTAAATACCTTTTTTTCTATTGTTAGTGTCGTTTTTTTCTACAAACGTAGATTAAGGCGAAAGATAAAATTTTTGAACAGATTGTTATCTTGTTACGACAAAGAAGTATAACTTCTAACGCGTGTACATAAGTACACACACACTTTTTTTTTGTTACACTTAGTAGATTTATCTTCATATTAATTTAGTAAATAGTTGTTATTCTGACAATACAAACAGACACTTAGATTTGATTTATGTGTGTTGATTATTTGTGTTTGTCAGTATTTTGTTCATATACTTAATAATATAACTTCTTTTTGTTTTTAGGCGACAACGAACAGGAAACTCCGTGAGACGGTGGCCCTAGAATTGAGCTTCGTCAATTCCAACCTGCAGCTGCTGAAAGAACAGCTCGCAGAATTGAACTCCTCGGTGGAACTTTACCAGAACGACAGGTGAGTTTTTAGTTTATCTACAATTTGACTATGCCCACGATTCCATTCGCGTGAACTAGAAAATTATTAACTAGCTGTGCACGCGACTCCGCCCGCGTAGAACCTAATGTAAAAAAACAGTGACTAATAAAATCATCTGAATATATTAAGTCCACTTACTTTTCTCTCGTACTTAAGTCGCGTCGTTGTTAAAATTACAATAACTTTTAATAAAGTAAACTGATTTTAATGAAACATAGATTAACCGTGTTATTATAAAAAAGTTATATACGCATTGAACTCTTACTTAAAAAAAAGTTTGATCACAAAAGAGTGTCTTACCCTTGTTTTCAGACGGACATTATTAAAATTTAAATATTCTCTAACACTTGTCTAAGTTGACAGTTCTTATTTTATTGTTGTGATTTATTGTTTTTCTATACACCGGCAAAAAAAATTATGAATTTCATGGATATAATTAATTTGGATGTAATAAATAAATTAAACAATTTTAGACATTTATAAGTAAATCATAAATATTATTAATTGACACTATTGACATCTGACAGTGTTTAATTTGTCATTATACTATTGTTCCACATTACGCACTCTGACGTAACATATAAATCTTATAAATTGCGTATTTTCTTTATTTTATACATCATCTTCTTTTAAAAATTGTTTCCAAAATATTTGTATGTAATGGTACGTTTTCGAATTATGAGATCGATTTGAACGAATGCTATTCCGATTTGCTTGCATAAAAAACTTAAATCAGATGTTTAGGTAGAGACCGCTTGGACACGCTTTCGTAATAAAGTATTTTAAACATAACTTCAACTAGATTTTAAATGTTAAGTACTGCTTAGTAAAACTCGTGTTATACTCGTGTTCATTTTTGTTTTTGTAATAAGACCGTAAATGTTTCTCGAAAATATGTTATGAAAATATAAAGAGGTTTTATCATGAACGCAATACTTTAGCATTGATGCGTGTCCAAACAAACAGATAATAATAATAATAAGCCTTATTTATTTCCATGACATTTACAAAAATTTTTACAAAAATTTAAAAAATATATAAAAACGAATATACAAAGAAAAAGAGTATGCTAAATAAATATGCATTTGACATCGATATATATGTCATGGCCCCTTTCGGGTATAGGCCTCCTCCATTTGCCTCCATTTTTCCCTGTCGTTAGCTGTTTTTATCCAGTCGCTTCCTGCCAATTGATGTATGTCAACAAACAGATAGAGAGGTATATTTTTAAATGATTGTAATGTATTTTATTCCTTATTCCTAGACACCTGCAATATTTTTTTTTCAAAAAAATCTAAAAAGTACAGACTAGTTAGATTTACATTCTTAGTATATATAAATATAGATGATATACTCATTGTACAAACATAAACCTTAGAGATTTTTTTTTATAAACAATAGTGAAAATCATATCGAAATCTGTTGGGTAGTTAAATTAAAATTAAGATAGTACGACAGGCGGGAAAAGTGACTTTGTTTTAATAAATATTATTTATAGGTATTTACGATATTGTGTATGAAGGTGTAATAATAGCGCGTTTATCCGAGACAAAAAACCAAATGCCAACAAGTCGCATTTAGCGAAAATTATCGCTCAACCAGACAATTATATAATAATAATGATTCTACTGGTATGAAGTTATAATCCTCTGAGTTATCGCACGTTCAGAATGTATAGACTTTATATCCTAACTTCGACTACATCTCTATACCTCAAAATAAAGACTTACTAAATGGATATAAAATGCATATACGGTAGTTATATATATAGATAAAAAACAGGGTATATTGTAAACACAAGATAGAAATGAAACTTTAGTATTACAGTAAAAAAAATACAACAAAAAGCCAACGTCAAGCAGTTTTCCCATGCGGTCACCCATCCAAGTACTTATCGCGACCGACGTTACTTAACTTCGGTGATCGGAAGAGAACCGGTGTTTTCAACACTTTAATTGACACAGTGTTTACCCGCCCACCACTTTTCGTCACACAAAAAGGTTACCGATCGGAATTTTAAAACCCTCCCCTAAGAAGGTTTTACATCAAAAACTTTAACACTGAAGTAAATATAAAAATGATACCATATTTGCCAATGTTCACTTGCCTAAAGACCAACGAAAAAATTAAATAGCAGCCTGATATTTTAAAACCGAGATTCATTTGTGTAAATAATATGGCAGCAAAATTCTTTAAAAAAATATAGGTGCTACTTACGCTGTCTAGTTTGTGGCACGAGGACATCCTAAAGTTTTGCCTTATTTCGTTTTTAATCAGAACGAGATAAGCGTACACTAAATCTCATTACTCAGGTAACTGTAATTGCTTATCTTCTTAAATTTTTTCTAAAAAAAAACTACTAAAACTCCAGATTCGTAAGTTAGTATAAGATATCAAAGTCTCTAGCTTTGTTATTTATAATTATTTCATTAAAAATGTGAAATATATATATCTATTTATACATATAACTAGCGGACCGGGCGGACGTTGTCCTGCCTTGAAAACAAAAAAAATCCTAAAAGTCGATCGCAGCGCCACCTGCCGGGTCCAATTGTGAATCTAAACCATTCTCGAATCTCCACGAACACACACAAAAAATTTCATCAAAATCGGTCCAGTCGTTTAGGAGGAGTTCAGTCACATACACACGCACACAAGAAATATACATATTAAGATAAGAATGTAAATCTAACGAGCCTATACTTTTGGATCTTTGTAAAAAAAATGTTTCAGATGTCTAGGAATAAGTAATAAAATGCATTACAATTATTTTTAGAAATGTCTGCCAATCTGTTTGTCTATCTGACTGTCTGTTTGTCTGGACACGCATCACTGCTAAAATAACGCGTTCATGATAGAACCCCTTCAAGCAAATCATAACGTATATCTTCAAGTAACATTTAGTCTTTGTTTCATTAAAATCGGTTCACTCTATCAAAAGTTATTGTAATTTTAATGACGACGCGACTTATGTACGAGAGAAAAGTAAATGAACCTTATTACGTTGGTTTATTAATACAATCAGATGACTTTATTAATCACTGTTTTTTACATAAAGTTCCACGCGTTATACTAAAAATTACAAATTTTCTTTTTAATACCAGAAACTATGTAACACTGCCATCTATTATACTTATAGCGAACTATTTTATCACTTCTTATTATATCGACATTATCTATACTATAATAAAACTGTAGCAAGGTCAAATCTGTACATTAAATATTTTTTGAAAATTTTTATCGGGGTAGACTTTGTTATCGATATAGAAGCCAAAAATAATCTTTTTAGAATTTTTGTCTGTCTGTCTGTCTGTCTGTCTGTCTGTCTGTCCCTGTGAACACGCATCACTCTGAAAGTACTGAACCGATTTTGACGAAACATGCCACAGTGATAACTAATATTACGAGATTACATCTAGGATACTTTTTATCTCATAAAACGCAAGGGATTCTCCAGGATCTGCCTGTTTGTCTGTCCCTTTGAACACGTACCACTCTGAAAGTACTGAACCAATTTTGACGAAATTTGGCACAGTGATAACTAATATTACAAGGTTACATCTAGAATACTTTTTATCTCATAAAACGCAAGGGATTCTCCAGGATAACGGACGAAAGTCAAAAATTTGTAGTTAATGAAATTTTTGGCGGATTTTGGTAAAATATTCATTGTGCTATATATAGCAGAAAGATTAGCTAAAAAGATAAGCTATATTTCCCTAAGCTACTTTAAAAAAAATACCAAAAAAAAAATCGCCGGGATTCGAACCGTCGGCTCCGGCGGACCATATAATATCCAGTACGTTATAACTGAGCTACGGCTATATGACATATCTATGCGTAATTATCAACCTCATATGAAAAAAATACTTGTAAACGAAACTGTCACTTATATGTTGTTACATTTATTTTATTGTATATAAAATGTTTGCTAAACAAAGGTGACAAGATTTTTTCCTAAAACATAAACCTAGATAATAGTTACATTGCATTGTAGAAGACGAATCTCAACTAGAGTTCTATCAGTACGTGTGTTGTTTCGATATTTGATAAAATTAGTTTTCTAAATGTTGTTGAGTCTTGAAGTAGTTGGGTTCAGGTTTGTGAATCTAAGATTAAAATAAATCAGTTGAGGTGTATGCAGTTATTTTTTTTTTCTCGAACTGACCACGCTATTGACCTAGCAAGGTCTTAACAGCTTCACCGGACTACTGTTTGCAGTTACTATGTTGTATTTATACTAATATTATAATGAGTGGTAAAGTTTTGTTTTCGAGGAATGCTTGGTACCTACTACTGGTCCGATTTCAAAAATTCTTTTCTGTTAGAAAGGTATATTATCCCAAGTTCAGTATCTCAGTAAAAAAGGTGGTTTGTATGTCAAAAGTAAAATAAATGTGACCAAATTAAAATTGAATGCAGATTTCACGTATACTTTACAAATTCTTATAAAACAAACAACTAAAACAAAATGGAAAATTAATTTAGATAAAGTTCAACTTTTACAGTATGTTACGTGATGAAGTTACAAGGGGTACTGGGAAGACATTTATCGGCAATATATGTAAGTTAGTTTTGATCTTCACTTTGATGACACTACTTTAGGTAATGCTGCGAACAGATTCTAGGCTTATTTTAAAAGATTTCTCACATACCAACAGGGTATATGTTTGAGTGAGTCCCTGGATAGTTTGGATTCACGATTGGAAGTGCTGGATAATGCTGCAATAGGGTTTTAGATTTTTTAAGATTATTTGCGTTTAAAAATACAATTGAAACCGGTAATAACCGATTTGGTGCAGACGAAGTTGCACGGGTCAGCTAGTACAATAATAAATGTAATATATTTTTGTGAGCAAATTTGATAGAATTAATTGTGTTTATTAAAAATTCTTTAATTTGTTGTATAAGCGACCTGACCCGTCTTTGCGGGAGTGCAATATAGCGTTATAGGTATCTAAATGATTTTGTATTCATTTTTAGTGCCTCGTTGGCTTACAGTTCATTGAATGTAAAGACACTATGTAAGATTGTTCGCATAAACATTTTTTTTACTGCTGCGCTAAGTTTAAATCTCTGATATCTTCTAAGAAGCGATACGATGTAAAGGGTAATTCTGACCAATAATCAATATCGAAGTTAATTATTACATTTAATTTAATAAGGTTTAATAATATATTGGTAGCATCATAAATAATCAATTATTTTTTAATAATTATAAATTGTGCTGGTCTAGTGGTTTGACCGGTGGATTATCATTCCGATGTCCGTAGGTTTGAACCCGACATGTACCAACTTACAACTTACACTTTACTATTTAAATTGTTAACACTATCGGCTGACGGTGAAGGAAAACATCGTGAGGAAACCCGAACCTGAGAAATATTCTTGTAGTACCACTGTATATGGAAAAACATAGAACTGTGGATTTCTCAGAGCTTGAAATCACCATAAAATCGTGGGCTGGCTTTTGAGAGAGGCTCTTGAGAGTTTCCGCTGCGTGTTACCGTTAGCCTAAAGTAACTATTCCACGCGGACGAAGTCGCGAACAGAGGCTAGTCTGTTATATATACGTACAAAGCTTCCGGAAAAGAAATATTTATACGATGGTGAAAAATGTATCAAAATCTGTTATGTAGTTTAGGAGAACTGAGGAAACACACAAACAGACACAAAAAGCAACTTTGTTTTTACAATATTTATACTATCTTTGGCAATCTTTTTGACCGCTCTAAATTCTGATGCGCAGAACATAAATTTAGGTATTATATTATTTGTATGAATAGCGGGCCCGGCAGACGTTGTCCCGCACTGATTATAAAAAGAAATCCTAGACAAATTATATACTAACATGTCCCCCTTGACTCACTTTATCCACTGGTGAAAACCGCATTGAGATCCGTTCAGTAGTTTTTGAGTTTATCGGGAACAGACAGACGCGCTTGAGGACTTTGTTTTATACTTGGCGCTGGATTGTGAACAGCCAAGTACGCGCGTTCGAGGATCAGCGTAAAGCTGACCTTGATACTAAACGCGACCAGTTACAGGCTCGCCCTCCTGCCGCCATAACATATTATTATGAGAACGGCATACTCACGTGCCCTCAATGTTCACGAAGTTCCGCCGCGAAGATAGGCTACATAAGCCATCTTCGAGCACACCAGCGCTATTTCTAAGTTTAGGGGTCAAAGTGGTCGCCATGGCCGAAACCGGTCGGAACAATCATCATCATATAATGATATCGAGACAACTTAAGGGTAAATAAATACCAATTTTAGATTCTTAAAATAATATCTTAACTTTGTTTTTTATTAAACTCTAAAGTATATTATGCGCAAACCCCAAATTGTGGCTACATTCAGGCCTACATCTTCGGCTTATATTCTACTCTTATCTATAGTAGTAATGCAACAGAACAAAGCATCATAATTAGTGGTAATTCCGTCTCATGCACGCTTCTAGGAAAAACAAATACGCGATGACAAAGTGACCTAGTTAAAACCGGCGGTACACGCTAGTTTCAAACATAAATATTTTGAATAGGTATATGTAGAATCACGTCATCGCGCGTAACTTGTCTTGCGAATCCAACCGCAACAGGTTACTTTCAAAACTATGAATATATTATAATGAATTAATTAGCCATAAAACAACTATCTCACCGTCCGCAGTTTTGTTCGTGTAGTCTAAAAGATTTGTTAGAATTTTTTTAGTAATACCGAATTTCAATTTAATATAGTTTCCAGAATGTTGAATCACTGTCAATAAGCACATCTGTCGCGTAGAGAGGCGATTGCGCTAATGAACCGCGAGGCACGTTCACGTCAGTGATGATTATCTGGGATCGATTTATCGGATAATCGATTTTTAGACATACAAAAATCGATTATTTTTTATCTATATTAAACATCGAATCATTCCAGTGAATCCATCTGACACTAAAATCGTGATTCGATTGTTTCTATCTAGGTAAAAATAAAACCATGCAATAATTTATAGTTAAAAAAAACTGAAACGAAAAGAAAATGAATAGATCGATTGTTGAGCAACCGATCCTTTAGAAATCGATTTTTTTTTATGAATCGATTCCATAGATCACGGTACGGATTGTTTAAAAATCGTTTTTGCGAAGATTCACCATCCCTACGGCACGGTATCTTGCATAGGCATTCACAGCATCAACCCTTCACGGCTTTGTTTACCTCTTATATGACTCTCATGTTCTATGCGTTCTCTTATAATTGGATTGAGGTGAAACTGTACAGTTTTTATGGTGCTGGCAGAATTGTTTGTGGTATAACATAGTTTAGTTAGAATCGCGTAGTATCAAAGGGCACAGCTCAAGCCGAGTTTCGAGCACTCTGGTACCTTTGAGCTTGTTGCCATTCGCTAAGCCTAATTCGCCCTAAGCGCTTGCCCTAAAAGCTTATCGTCATTTATTTATTCTTAAATTGTTATCTATTCTATACATATAATAAGAACGTAAATCTAACTTGTCTGTACTTTTTAGATTTTTGTAAAAGAATTGTTTCACGTGTCTAGGAATAAGTAATAGAATACATTCAATTATTGTTAGAAACGTCTATCTGTTTGTTTGTATGAACACGCATCACTGCTAAAATATTATCGTTTATGATAAATCCTCTTGAAGAAAATCATAAAGCATATCTTCGAGTAATATTTTGTTTCATAAAAATCGGTTCACTTTATCAAAAGTTATTGTAATTTCAACGACGACGCGACTTAAATACGAGAGAAAAGCAGATAGTAATTAGACTTAATCCGTGTTATTACAAAAAAGTTAAATACGTATTAAATACTTGGTTTAAAAAAGTTTCCTAATAAATGCACCGCGCTCGCCCGAGGCAAGTTCGCGGTATCCTTTTTCACAAGTCTAACCTAACGTAATCAAAGCGAGACAAAAAAGCAAGATGGCGAACATAAGGCGACCGCGGTGCATTTAATATGAGACCTTTTTAAAGCCAGGGTTCAATACGTATTTATCTTTTATGTAATAACACCGAATACGTTCAGATGACTTTATTAGTCACTGTTTTGTACATCAGGTTCCACGTGAATGATTTATGTTCTGCACAACTATATTCAGAGCGGTCAAAAATTTGACGAAGACTGTACATTAGATTGAATGAAAAAATCGACAATTTTTTTTTCTTAAATATATCAGAAATATTGTTGGAAATTATGAAAAAAAAATCATGTAAAAGCCACAGCCCTTAATATTGAGATATGCCGCATGGTAAATTTTATTTTTCCGTATGATTAACTTGGGAAAGCTTATTTTTTGAGTTTAGAATTTTATAACTCTTTAATAGTTCATCAAAAAGGCTAGACCAAATAATTTTCTTGTATAAAAAAGGAACGCTTCACGAAAAAGCTATCTTATAATTTTTTGATAAACCGACGCATTTCTATCGACGCGTGGCTATCACAGGATTTTCTTTCATCATTTCCAACGATATTTTCGATATATCGAAGAAAAATATAGTCGATTTTTTTAATCAGTCTACTGTATGTTTTTTTGTTGTTTTAAATCTGGCAATACCAAATAATTATCTATAATAGAACATTGTGGTATAACTGAGCCGAGTTGGTCATTACACCCGAGGTTGCATTACAGTAACGGAGCCAAGAGATTAATGACCAGTGCTCACGCGTTTCTTACAACGTTTTTTCGACACAATTACGAGTATAAACAGCAGTAACGACTATTTATTAACAATGAATTATATTGCTGTGTTATTTCATAACCATCGTTATTGTAATATGTTGTCAGTTATTCTGTTGTTTTTTCGTATCGTAATGGATAATCAACATTATATCTTCAATATATTGTTACCTGTTGCATAGAAATAATGTATTTCGTTAATAATAATGATCACCACAACTTAACATGGAAACAATAAACAAAATTTTATAAAATTATTCCGTTTGTATACTATTTCCTTACAACTGTCTTATTATGGAATGGTTATTATGGAATTTACCTTTAATTTTATTGGAAACAATCTACCAATTTGATTTTGCAGTGTCTGTACATTCCTGTAAGTCGATATTCTAAAAATAAATCACATAACAAAACTATTTTTAAGCATATATAATGAAAAATGGCGCACGGGTTTTCTGTTCCCGCGCAATAGTAGTAGCAATGATATTCGTCAAATAGGACAGGCGAAGGAATTAATCCATACTGCCAATTCTGATTCCCGCGCAATAACTCTGTCCGAGTTCTGTGACTGCACAGGTAGGAGAGGCACTGACAAGTCCGCCAAACAGCCTAATAATACGAACATAATAAACTGAATATTGAGAGTTTTTGGCGGGATCTTAGAATGTCGTGTAGTGGTTTTTATATTTTATTCATAATCTTGTGTTATTTGACTCTATATTTTGAAATATTGGTGGTGTTTTACGTAATACGGATTGGTTATTGTGCACAAGTGAAGTGGATAGGAAAGAATACCACGGAGCATGGATTCTGACTTGCCACAAAATCACTCTGGAAAATTTTAACAGGACGGTCACCATCTTCTTAGTTCAATTCAAGGAACTTATAAGACCATTACCTATTCGACAGTGGCAATAATAATCTATTTGATTGGTTACCTAAAATAAAAAAACGCTGGTCAAGTTAGCTGTGACTGCACAAGTAGAAGTAGAGGTACTAACAGACTGACAAAGCCACCAAACAGCTTTATATTAAAAACTTAATAGACTGAATATTTTAGTATTTTTATCACAAATTAATGTTAATTTATGTTATAATAAATAGTATGATGTAATTATTTACCATATTTTAATGGAAATAGTATACATTTACGTAAATATTTAATACTTTTAGATACTTTTTACATATTTTATATTAAATCTAGTTGTGATTTTTCGATACTTCTACTCGAAAATCAAAAATACGATATGTACTCAAAGGAATAATTGACATAATTTTAAACAATAAGATTTCGAAGGTTTATCAACTTAATTATACAGGATAAGTGTACTATTTCTTAAGACAATAATTGCGTATATATCATACAACTTTCAATACCATCCAGTCATCTTAGTGGATGACACAATCTTACTACAAATAATTCGGTACATAGTGAAAAAGTTTCTACTTATTAATTGTCGAGTATACTGAATCACTTGAAAAAAATGGCCGAAGCGTAAGTACTTCAAGGTCCGTTCTGTGGATTTTTTGTTAAAACAGCAGGATAAAATCATAACAAGGGTTCATCCTAGTTATGGCTTTCCGGTGTTTTTTCATTTCCTTTTCGATGCTATCGCAGCTCAGCATTAGACCTCTTTTAAAATCCTCTTGATGCGAGCTTTTCTCTAATCTGATTTTCTTATACTTCCGCACGTATTTTTGAGTCATATGAGACGAACATCTTCATTGTTATTATGTTTTCCTTTTTTCAATTTAATATCAATTTTTACATATTTATATTTCGGAGAATATTTTTATTGTTTTTAAAACGACACCGGAATCAAAGAAAAACAAGTCGAGGCACTTAAAACAATGAAATAAATGTGTTCTCTTTGGAATTTTCATACTAAGTATAGTGTGAATGACAATATTTAAATTTCAGACTTTGTTTATTGAAATTATTAACATAAATGTGGTTTTCATGTCTATTGGCACTCGGAGCAATAATTATATACATATTTAAAAAGTCTGTTAATCATTCAAACGTATGCTGAGCTGCAAAATATCAATAGCACATGTAAAAAGGTCTCTATACTACGCGTCGCTAGTCTAGTGCAATACGGCCGGTCATGCTTACGTAGCATGTCATCACGCGAAATTATAAACTTATCTCCTGCGAAAAAAACTGCTCTACGCACCTGAAGAAGTTCACTTCGATAACGGCTTTAAACGTAGAAATGACTAAGGTTTTCTTGGTTGACATTCATATTCATATATTAAGGCATTATATAGCATTATATTTTTGTAGGTGGTAGCGCCACGCTGAAGCTATTACTGGTTTCAGCACGAATGGGTCGGCTCGCCCCGGGTTGCTACCACGCCCTCATAGAAAACCGACTTGAAGTAACAGTGCTTGCATTGTTGCGTCTCGCCAGACGCCCACTTCCCTTTCCCCATTCCCCGTCCCCTCTCCCCCTCTCTCCAAACACAGGCTGGCAACGCACTTGGGACTCTCTTGATGTTGCAAGTGTCTATGGACGGTGGTGATCACTTAACATCAGGTGATCCGCCTGTTCGTTTGCAGCCTATGATATAAAACTAAAGCATAAAACCCAGTCTGAACAATATAGCAATACTACTGTATTTAGACCACAATAAATATACATTTTAATGAAGTTCAAACACACACATTAATACCGCAATGGGTTTCTTAAAATATGTTAATTCATACAAAGGTATATTGACAAAAGAGTATACCGGGGATAAGGTATACTATATACTATAATACCTACTATAAGATAGACCAGAGCTTCTTAAACTTTTGTCATTCACGACCCCATTGATGATTGCGAGTTTCTTGACGACCCCATACAAATATAAAAGAAAAATAAATTAATATTTTTTGATGATTTATTTATTAGGTAACAATATACATATACATATGAAAATATATAGTTTTAGAATTCGTTTTGAAACACACAAAAATCTAAAATTAAAAATTGCACAAAAAATTATAAAATTGTATTTATTATAGTTTCAAAAATAAAAGTGGATTCTGACCGTCTTAATTCTTAAGTCTTCTTAAGTCTTAAGTCTAGACGCTGCAAGTCCACTGTATTCCGTATAAAATGGTATATATAAATATTTGACATTAAAATCTATCGCGACCGTAGAATTTTGCTACGCGACCGCAGAATTTTGCTACGCGACCCATAGTTTAAGAAGCCCTGAGATAGACGAATAATGTAAGGATAAATACTGACTTAGTTGATAGCGTGTTCGGACACAGCGTCGGTGGACGTAGCTTCGAATCCATGCAAATTAGTCGTAGCTTCGTGATGAAGCGTGGTGGTATTGTTTTTTTCTAAGTCCGCCTGGCTAGCTACAACCCTCTAAGTTACAAATCTGTCGCCAAGCGTTTGTTGGTGTGTACCGGCAGCTGCACTTGAGAGCCAGCCCCCTCTAGATTAGCGCGTTTACCATCTTAGATCAGATCGCCATTTAACATCAGATGAGTTTGTAATCACATGCTAAAACCTATAAAGTACTAGCGGGCCCGGCGGACGTCGTCCTGCTTTGATAAACAAAAATTATAAAAATTCAACCGCAGCGCCACATACCTGGTCCAATTGTGAATCTAAACCATTCTCGGATCCACTGGAATACGCACACAAAATTTCATCAAAATCGGTCCAGCCGTTTAGGAGGAGTTCAGTGACATACACACGTACAGAAGAAATTTATATATAAAGATAAAATAGTTGTATTTAGTTCCGCACTAAAATCATGTCCTTAATTGTAAAATTGTAATTTTTATTTTGCTCCCCGTTTAACGAAATGTATTTATAACGTAACTAGTTTTTGCACGCGGCTACACTCGTGATAGTGTGATAATAATATGACATTGACATATCCCTCGGGTGCAGTACCTTGTTTTGGATGTTAGGTACCCTGTGTCCTTTCCTTTACCCCTAATTTTACATACACAAGGAGTTAAGGCGTAAAAGTGTAAGAAACAAACTCACAATCTCATTTATAATATTAATGAGGAATACTTTAATGGCAGAGAAATAAAATTAAAAAAAATTGAGAACAAAAATATACTTACAAAATTTCTTACTCCCTAGTATGCGCACCGCACAGTTAGCATCCATTTCACACATCAATATCGCATAGTACTTATAAAAACCCATTTTTTTAACTATAATAACTTTATATGAAATGAAGATATCACGGTATATTGGCGTGATAACGCCTTTTAAATCGATGAACGCCAGCTGCACGCACAAAAAGGATGACTCGTTGTCACGTACCGCCTGAGCCGAGCGTGCAAGCGAGAGCGCGGAATAATCAATATAGAGGTACGATCAGCCTAAGCGTTCGGCTTGTGACACATCTATCTCGCTTCCACTCCATCGGCCGATGCGTACGAGTCGTTGTCACGTAAAATTATCGTCCGTAAACCGACTTTACAGACAACCAATTTTTTTTTCAAATAAAAACAAAGTGTCTGAAGTTAAACTATAGAATTTTTTTGCATTTTTACATCATGAAAGCACAAAGGCAGACCTCGTATCATTTAATACTAAGTAATTCACGTAACAATAATTAAAAAACTCATTTTTCAAACCACTTAACAAAACGTAATAAATAAAACTCTACTAAAAATTAAAATTTTCAGTGATTTTGCATATTTTGTAACTTTTTCTGCATACATTTCAAAATTATCCGGTGTGTAGTAATATCCGACTTAGGTTACCGGTATCATAATCTTAGGTGTTTCGTAACATTTTGGTTTAAAAATTACGATTATTAATAAACAATTTAGCGAGAGGTATACCAGCAAAATCTCTCTACAACCTTCTGAAGGACCTTGGCCTGTCGAGAACTGCAGTAAGTTCTATTTTAGAACGAGTATCAAAGGCTGCACTGACAGGTTCCTACCAAATTTGACTAGGCAGGGCGGGAAACTCGAGCAGTGAAGGTGAGCGTTGATGCGCATCTCAAAGGGGGCCTCCTTAAACCTACACCTGGGTCGCAAGTTCTGGGAACTGCTCCGAGTTTCTCCCTCTGCCACACGATGGACCCGGCACCCGCACGGTGAATCCATGGAAGGCTAAGAAGTTCGTCTCTCTTATTCGATACCTGAATTAGTAATTACGCGGTATACAATACATACATAATTAATTATGTTGTTGTTTTTTACAATTTTGCAACATTGTCAGGGGTACTGAAAACAACATTTTTTTGCGACAAAACCGAGCGAAGCCGCGAACAAAAGCATGTTATAGATAAAATAATAAATAGTTTTTAAAGAGAAACCAATGAGTTACAAACAACTACATTGTACATTAAATAAATTCCATGACCGTCATTCTTCAACAAGTCAGTAAGATGCGCAGGTAAAAAAATTATAAAATGATAATTATAGTCATATAATTATCAAACTTACAATGTTGTTGTTTCCGAATAACTATTATAAATCAAGAATTCACATAATGACGTTTCTTTCAGTATCTTTTTTTTTGCTCCTGTTTCTCCTTACTAAGGAAAAGGCAAAGGTAACTAAAACCATGCAGCCAAGGCAGACCTAATTTCATAATTTGTACGATATAATTAGTGTTTCGAGCGGACAAATATCCAATTACTGGCTAGTTAAATATTTGGCTATTTAACCGGTAAAATATATTTTGAAAGGATAATTAAATACCCAAGCGACACAAAAAATTTTACGAAACTCATGATTTATTGATGTTGCTAAAGTAAGTATTAGGAATATTGACAGAATTATACACATAAGCTGGGTATTTGAAGAGCTTCATATAAAAATATAAACTGAATTTGGCCCCACACTTTTTGATTTTTGGATTTTTTTTATTTTTAATTATTTGTTCGTCGTTTGTTCGTTAATGTTCGTATGTAAAAATTGTTTGTTTGTTTGTCGGTTAGGTTAGACTTGCGAAAAAGGATAACGCGAGCCGGCCGAGGTGCAATGAGTACAAAATAGGAAAAGACGAACAAACAATTTTTACATTCGAACATTAACGAACAAACGACGAACAAATAATTTAAAAAAAATCCAAAAATCAAAAAGAGTAGGGCCAAGTTCAGTGAGCCGTTTTTATAGAATTACGCTAACCATAAATATATGGTACCAACCAAAAAATAATATATTATTTTTAAGTATATAGGAAGAATTAAAAAATAATTAAAAAGATGCAAAATTCTTGGATGAAAAGTTACACATGTACTAAGAAGTATTTTTATAAAATATACACTGTACATTTTTTTTTATTTTAGACCACTGTTTTTACGAAAAAAAAAACATAAAAAAAATTGCCTACTACGTCTCATCGTTCGCCGGATGGCTTAATTCGTAGACAACTTCGTATTACTAATTACTACTTCGTATTCTATAAACTTAGTATATTTTGTTATACAGATGTGTAAAGTATTTATAATTTATACAGTACCATCAAACGTGAATTACGACCAGCCTAAACAACGATTGACTTTTTAATTGTAAATTTAAGATTTGCAATATCATCACAATTTTATATAATTTTACTACATGGAAAGGAGGAAAATGGAAATAAAAAAAATCTTATTTGCAAATTAAAATTTAATGAATCTATTTTTTAATA
Organism: Antheraea yamamai; assembly: GCA_036509395.1. Taxonomy (NCBI): domain Eukaryota; kingdom Metazoa; phylum Arthropoda; class Insecta; order Lepidoptera; family Saturniidae; genus Antheraea; species Antheraea yamamai. Next base: position 15,656,600 of record AP028443.1, on the reverse strand, counting down.
ATACCTAATTAGAGTTAATTGAAATTTATAATTATTTTGTTACAGTTCAATTAACCAGTTCACATGACCAATTAAAATTAAGAAAGACCACGCATAAACTCATTTCCGCCATTGTCGTTATTTTCCCGCGATACGCGACGCCATCTTGCTGCGGTAGACCGTAAAATTCCATACAAAGTTCATTCACTACAATCATATGAGTTAAATTATTCGAAGAACTATTTGGTATTTTTTATTGATGATTGTAACTTAAAATTTATCTCATATATGTTGTAGAATCGTTAGTAGTAACTCTATTATCATGAGAAAATCTGTGCGTTCGGAATATGTTCTCCTAGTACGTTATTAGTAAACTACATATAGCTGATATTTATAACAGTACAATATATAAACATAATTATAGAATTACTACATTGTCCGCGGGAGCATGCCATTTTATTGTCAGTAGGTTCGTATTACAAAAATCAAATCAAATCAAAAATACTTTATTCAGTTTAGGCCCTAATAAGGCACTTATGAACGTCAACACTACCACCGGTTCGGAAAACAACCCAGTCATCGAGAAGAACCGGCAAGAAACACGATCGGGTACATTTTTTAACATATATTTCCAATACATCATACAATAGCTTTTAGTGGATGCACAGAGAGGAGTCAATTCCAGACATCACTATCGTTCACACAGTGATCCACTCTATAATATCCTTATGACACTAAAACCCGTTTGACGTGGCGCTTAAATTTACAGTTCGGCAAATAGGTAACATGCTTTCGGACTTTATTGTAAAACCTAACACTATTACCCGAAAAACTATTACTGGTTTTGCTAAGTCTGAAAAATTGGACGACCAGTTTATTACAGTTTCTAGTGTTTAGATTATGCCGGTCTTTTACTAAATTCAGTTTTTCAAAGATTTTACGGACATACATTAAATTATCAAGAATGTATTGGGAGGGCAGAGTTAAGATATCGAATTCCTGAAACTTCGTTTTTAATGATTCGCGAGTTACCATATTATATATTGCTCGAACTGTCTGTTTTTGTAATAAAAATGTGGTGTCTACCTCAGCAGCCGTACCCCACAACAGAATGCCATAAGACATTAAGCTATGGAAGTAAGCGAAGCAATCTATCGTTGCATTCCAGATAGTTCACTTCATAGCAGTCTAGGCCAGTGGTCGCAGCCCGCGGCTCTTCCACAAGTGTTTAGAGCAGGCATGGAGCACTATCTATTAACTTGTTTTATAATAGTCGAGTAAACATTTCTGAATCGTAAACCTACATGAAAGAGGCACCTTTTTAAAAAGCAATAATAGCACGGTTAGTCGTCCGCAAAAAAGACATTAAGCAAAGGCATGCTTGAAAATGTACTTTTAATCCTAATTATTTCGATAAAAGTGTATCTTTTCAAGCAAAGCATAAGTATAATAAATGCTTTTTGAATAAATTTCAGTTTTATATCTTTAGGTTAGACTTATTTGGGTGACGAGTTTGCTGGCCATTGGTCTAGGCTTATCATATGGTTGTCCTTGTCGTTCATAGCCAAACGTTAAATTAAAAAATAAAAACACGCACGTATGACGATCGAACGTACTGTAAACGTAAAGTTTCGTAGGAATTGTAGAGCAATTTCGCGCGGCACTTTGTAGTTTGCCGGTTAACGAAGAATGAACAATTTCTGCTATTTGTGGAAGTTAAAACATTTTTAGTATTTTGTTTTTTTTTATGTTTGACACGTATGTACTCTAGTCCGCTAATAGTATTAATAAAAATAGACAAAAAAAGTATATATAACAGTATTTTATTTCTTTATATAGTGTATGTAGGTGGTAGAGCCACGATGAAGCTATTACTGGTTTCACCATGAATGTGTCGGCTCGCCCGGGGTACTACCACCCGACCCACAGAAAACCGACGTGAAGTAACAGTGCTTGCAATGTTGCGTTTCGTTCGGTCTGTGAGAGCGCCGGATGCCCACTTCCCTTCCCCGTCCCCTCTCCCCCTCCTCCCTCCCCCCTCCCCAAACACAGGCTGGCAACGCACTTGCGACTCCTCTGGTGTTGCAAGTGTCTATGGACGGTGGTGACCACTTAACATCAGGTGACCCACCTGTTCGTTTGCCACCCACGAAATAAAAAAAAATGTGCAATTTTAATCATAAAACCAACTTTCTGTTTCACTTGTAAAGACTATGAATAGTTTGCAGTTTACTTACTTGACAAAAAAAAAACAGTGCGTGTATCACTGAGGACACGCGGAGGAAGTGAGAGTTCTTCGGCTTATTACATATAAGTATTACATTATATATGAGAATGCTCATATAATATATATTATACGAAGTTGCCTTTACTCATTTTTGTATATATAGGGGCCATTCCAGTATTACGTAAGAAGATTTCTAATTTCCGGCAGCGCCCTCCCCCTGGTCAGCAAAATTAAGCAATGCTCTCAACTCTACCTTCCCCCATAATTACGTAAACATTTATATAAATACTAGCGGACCTGGCGGACGTTGTCCTGCCTTGATAATAAAAAATATAAATCCCAAAAGTCAACCGCAGCGCCACCTACCGGGTCCAATTGTGAATCTAAACCATTCTCGGATCCACTGGAACACGCACAAAAAATTTCATCAAAATCGGTCCAGTCGTTTAGGAGGAGTTCAGTCACATACACACGCACACAAGAAATATATATATTAAGACTAGCTGACCCGTGCAACTTCGTCTGCACCAAATCGGTTATCACTGGTGCCAATTGTATTTTTAAACGCGAAAAATTTTAATATAGGTTACTAAAACCTTATTGCAGCCACACCATCGGTTTCCAATTGTGAATCCAAACTATCAAGGGACTCAATCAAACATATACCCAGGTGGTATGTGAGAAATCTTTTAAAATAAGCCTACAACCCGTTCGTAGCAACCAGCATATATTGGTGGTAATGTGAAAAAAAGCTTTAAAGGTCTATGGACCCCCAGTTTCTAACGAAGTTCCTTTCCCTTTTTTGTAGACGTTTACTATACAGTCAGTAGAGTTTACATTATAAAATATCAAGTTGATAGAGTTAAATTGTAAATTAAACGATAAAATGTTATTCATAAAATAAAATAATGATAAATGAAACACTGAATAATATCATAACTATTTTCAACTTGTATTAAAACTTTTTCACACTCAATTGTATTGAAGAAAAATATAAATATTAAAAAGATATGAGCACGACGCGTCAAATGTCACTTGCCTGTAACTATTTGTCTAAGAGCTAGCAACGGTTTCGAAAAAGAAAATAAGCCAGCTTTTATATATCTTTATGTTCTTCCGAACAGAGTGCGGGCTACCTGGCTGCCGGTAAACGTTGCGTTTATTACTGCATATTGCACCTTTACAGGCAAAAATATTGATTTTTATATAATTTTTGAATGTTTTGTTTTTTACTAACTTAGAAACGCTACTAAAACATGAAATTATCATTGCCAGACATTTTTGTTATTAACAATAATGTGCCCGATGCTATTTTTTTTTGTAAATAAAATAAAGTATGTCCAAACCATGTTAATAAGATAGCTGTAATTTTAATATTATTATTATTTATTTTTAATGAAGGCTTAGTCGCCTTCTCGGCTATATCGCTTAAGTGACATACAACTATATCTATACTATAATAAAACTGTAGCAAGGTCAAATCTGTACATTAAATATTTTTTGAAAATTTTGATCGGGGTAGACTTTGTTATCGATATAGAAGCCAAAATTAATCTTTT
>AP028443.1:15494328-15591230 GCA_036509395.1 Antheraea yamamai | reverse complement strand
AAATTTAATTATAACATAACCAATATTTCAAAACATAACCTCTACAACATTTGACGAAATTCATTGTTGCTCCGCTCCTATTGGCCTTAGCGTGATGACATATAGCCTATGACACTCACTAATGACGTGGCTTTCTATTGGTAAAAGAATGTTAAAAAGCGGTTCAGTAGTTCCTGAGATTACCTCCTACAACGTCACAACGTCACAAACTTTACCTCTTTATAATATTAGTATAGATAATATATTATAATTAGTTTTATATAACTTGCCATGTCAGAAACGAGTTTTGAACCGTAAGCCTACAAAAAAGAGGTACATTTTTAAAAAGCAACCATAGCACGGCTAGTCCCTCGCAGAAACGATATACATATTGAGAAAAGCAAGCTCGAGAGTATACTTTTAATCCTAATTATTAAAAAAAACCGAAACTCAAGTTTATAAGAAGACTCTTTGATTAAATTTCAGTTTTGTATTGTTACTATTCTAGTAGATTATTACTGCCATTGTCGAGTAGGTATTAATATTACAAGTCTACGTATTATCACCACCGCGCTCGCCGACCGCTATCGCGACCAGCTCGTGCTGTCTTTGTTTCGCAAGTCTGACCTAACCTAACCGATTTATTCTTCTCAATTATCCTGTTTTGGTTTGGTTAGGTTAGGTTAGACTTGTGAAACAATTCGGCGGAGAGGGTCCGTGAGCAAGACCCTCAAAGTGGCCGTCTCCGCCAACAGAGGACGGGCAGGAGGAGGCGTCAGTTTGACCGCCTCCTCCCTCTATAACCGGACCAGGGAAGATGGGTCGGGGGGCCCATCTTCCTATTGCACAGGTCCGGCGGACGGAGGAGACGGCCGGTGTGTACACGGCTGTCTCCCAACAAGATGGGGCCCGGCGGCGGTGCTTTTGTTACTGGGCCAACCGCTGGGGCGGTACGATGAAGTCTATAGAGATCTCGTGCCACCCCAACTATAGCGGAAGACGTACACCGTGGGGTTTTAGTCCGTGCGAGTCGGACATAACCCACTCTCTCCCCCGAGAGGGTGGTGTATCCATAAGGGATTTCCCCACGATAAAAAAAAATACATGTGAAACAATTAGATGTGGTGCTGTTAATACGTAAGTAACCAATGAACTAGCAAAATGGTGACCTTCTTGTTAGATCTTTCCAGGGAGTTTTTGTAGCAAGTCGAATCGAGTCCATATGTTGAATTAAATGATTAAGCCTTCGAGGTATTTTATTCGTACAAACTTGTCAATACAAGACAATAAAGTATATATACATTCATATCATTATAGTAAAGATTACTTTAATATTGGATTGGAAATGTCTTTTTCCAGACCTTCACAATGCCGTCTAAAGTTCCCTATAACGAAGCGTCCCATCCACAAATGCGAGGTTCCGAAACACGAGTACACCATGGTGCCCCAGATAGGCGGATGGAGGGAACTGCTAGTGCCGAAAACTAAGCCAAACTTTTATCCAGCCATCATATATAAAGACGAGTTTGAGAGACTGAAGAAACAAGCTAAGGTGAGTGCTTCGATATTCCAAAAAATTTAATCTATAAATATAATAAAAATGTAATCCTAACGTGTCTGCACTTTTTAGATTTTTGTGAAAAGAATTGTTGCAGGTGTCTAGGAATAAGTAATAGAATAAATACATATCAATCCTTTTTAGAAATATCTGTGTGTCTGTTTGTATGAACACGCATCACTGTTAAAGTACTGCTTTCATGATAAAACCTCAGAGAATCATAAAGCATATCCTTAAATGACATTTAGTATTCGTTTCATTAAAATCGGTTAACTCTATCAAAAGTTATTGTAAAATTATGGACGCGCTCTCAATTTTTCGCGTTTCAATTTTGGCATCGGGTCCTACTAGACAAGTACGGCTCACGCACACAGACACGACAACTGATAACCGGGGGTTTATAGCGCACTTTAAACGACTTTATACTTTTATAAAAATATTACAATATTTTCTTATTATTCATTTTCTACTTTTTGTTATATTTGATGCTATAGTACCAAAATAAATTATAGTTTCTCAAGATCATACTACGTTAAGAACAGTATAACTAAACCTAAATATGTATACGTAATAGACAGATACATCGAATTTGTGTTCAAATATTTAGCCCCTTAGTGCCCGATCAAGGTATAATTTCTCAACATTCTCATGAGGAGTAGTATTGTGGTAACTGGATACATAGTCTAGATAATAGCTAGAAACATCAAGTTTGTGCTTAGATTTTTAGTCTCCCAGTGTAGGAGCAAAGTTTCAATTTTTTAAAGTTTGATGAAGACAGTGTTTATGATAACTGAATCTTAGTATAAATAATAGTTAGAAACATCGAGTTTGCACTCAAAGGCTTAGTGTCATAGTGTCAGCTAAATGTTTCATATCTTAAGGACCAGATGAGAGCTATTTCGTGATAAAAGAATTTTAATATTGATAATAGCTAGAAACAGTTTGCGATCTGAGGTTGAGTGTTGTCGTATCAGATGAGAGTATCATTTCTCATAGACCAAGTGAGTAGCTGTATCATGATAACAGAATTTGAGTACTGATAATCGCTAGAAACATCAACTTTGCAATCAGAGGTCTAGACACATAGAGTCAGATGAACATTTCATTTTATGGAACAGATGAGTAGCTGTATCACTGAACTTTAGTATTCATAGTAGCTACAAACATCAGGTTTGGGTTCAGATGTTTAGTCTCACAGTATCGGATGAAAGTTTCATTTCTCATGGGCTAGATGCGTATCTTTGTCGTGATCCAAATTTTACGTTCCAGTAGACCCTATGGAAGAAACATTGTTAAATTATTACTTTTCAATTAAAATCGAATCTATAAGGAAACAAAAAAAATGGGGTGTGGCTGTGTCATGGACACGGTCGTTTGTTGTCCGTGAATACGTCTTTAAACGGGCTATATTTTCTATTAATTTAAAGTTATTATTATTTTTGTATGTCATAATCATAAGAACTCCTCCGGGTTTCCATGTTTTGTTTATGATGGCAACTGTTCCATTTAATGAGTTCAGGAAATAAATCAACTAACTAAACAAATAATTACTGTGTTATAACTTTAATAATTATAGGTCTGTGTGATCCGCTCGGCCGCATTCACTTTTTTACGTTGCCGACACTGCTTGACTCGGTCATATAGAGTTTTATTGGTACCATTCATTGGTTTTGATATGCTCTTTCCAACACTGTATTTCGCTTTGGCTTTTCGACGCGTATAGGCCGACATTATATTTATTTTTTTGTATTTTTTTTTAAATTTTATCACCTTATTATATACACAGTAACGATTAAACAAATGTCGTAGCTTCACTGAGTCGAAAGTTATACTAAATGGAAATCTCAAAAACCAGCACAACGACCTCGCTATGGTGGCACTTATCCCCCTGCCGCGTGCTATGTGTTACAGTCAGGACTGTAGGACAGGACTTAGCGTAATAAATTCTTTGATCCTTTACCTATATAGTGGTATAATTTAGTTTTGGATATAGAGAATAGATTCGAAACTACATTGCCAAACTGTATCCCCCGATTTTGTTATCATTAGGTTTTTGAATTGCTCCTGTATAATGGCAAATTTAAAGACGTATTCACGTCAAAAGACAAAACAGTCACTTCCGAAACCAAAAAAAAAGCTACCGAGACGCGGAGTCACGGCGAACGGGGGAGAGTGACCAATTCAAAAAATTTGCAATATACGTGTAGCCTGTGAGACTCCGTGTCACTGGTTTTTTTTTTCTATTCTGCAGACTCTTGATCCGCACCTTTTTTTGCTTTCGTGTAATGTGTTGTATACGTCAAAAATCGTATCTGTGAGCAACTATTGGGTGGTTTTCTTTTTTTTTTATATTCATTTATATATTTTTATTTAACTATTAACTATTTTAGGTTTAATGATACGTTATTGTTTTAATGGCGGTTTCATTTTGATCCTTTATGACCATCTCTAGGTTGTGATTCACAATGTCCCGCGCCGGAGCGTCCACGGCTCGATGGATGAACCTACTAAGCGTCGTCAGTCACGTCGGTATAAAAGACACAGGTGTCGGTGTATCTGGATATTGCCACTATAGCGTGTGAAACGCTATCGTGTATTTCCATCCTTCTGCCTTTTGTTTGCAAGATCACCACCGATTTGAAGGTCAATCTCTGGGATTCATGGACTGTCAGAACGCGATACTTCCCCTACCCCGTAGTCCATCTTTGTCAGGGCTTTTTTCTCTTCCTGTGTATGTACCAAGAAAAGAGTATCGGGGGTGTGCGAGGATATTTGTTCGCCCTGATAGCTCCTGATGCTCAAAGATTTCACTATCGATTTCGGTGAATATATACCATCGTATACTTGACTCAATGCATAGGCTTCATCCATCGGGTTCCTGTATGTGTAAGTGAGCTGCTGGTCAATACCGGCTAAGGCCGTTGGTCTGCTGTAAGCAATTCGAAATAAGTTTTCCCGGTCAATGTAGGGTGGTTGGTCGAAATTTCCGATGAGGTTAAAGGTTAAGAGTCCGCGTTCTATATATTAAGAACTTTAGTAATTAAATAATCAGAAAGTGACTCAAGAGGAGATGCTGCAAGCGATGCGCGATCAAGAGGCGGCAATACAGAAAGCTGCAAAGGAATCCGAGGCAAGGAAGCAACTCCTCAAGGAGAAGCTGGTACCGCAACCAGGGGTGGAGTCCGCTACGGGTACAGCAGACCCGGAGCTCGAGGGACCTGATCAGGCAGCTCATACTATAACCAGAGCGGAGAGTAAGTTTTTTAAGTTATTACTAATTTGGACGCATTATGAGGTATCGTTGAGGGCGATTTTTTTTGCTTGAAACGGAAGTTACTCGTTTTTGTGGGGAATTTGACGTGTTACATATGTACTGATGGGAGTGGGGGGTTCTTGATTTGCTTATTTTCGATGACATAGAGGATGAGGGGTGGCTAGCAATTATGTGAACAATATTTACTAATTACGATTACGAGAACAAATTTAAAAATACATATATAGAGGTAGCAACCAAATTAACAACGTCTCGAGAATCTTCCAAATAGACTTCTTTTACACGGGGTCTCTCAATCTCAAGAAAGCTATCACCAGTATTTTTTTAAAATAAGTTTACCAACTAAGTTCATTTATTATAGTAATATAATTGTATGTCAGTGTGATCTTTGAAATGGCCATATAGAAGTTATTTATTCTATATTTGTTAGCTGTAAGATCACCTTTTATCTTAAAACTAGCGGGCCCGGCGAACGTTGTCCCGCCCGGAAGTTGCATGCGCCGATGTGTGACACATCGTAAAGTAAATTAATAGACAGTTTCTCTTAATATATTATATGGCTCTAAGTTTTCAAATTATTACTCCTATTGGCGTGTTATGAGTAAAATAGTTTTGATCGTATTGAAGGGACTGTTGCATTGTACGCATTCTTCTCATAACATTTTATAGCTGGTAGAGGCACGCTGAAGTTATAACTGGTTTCATTATGAATGTGTCGGTTCGCCCGGGGTACTACCACACTATCCACAGAAACACTGACGTGAACTAACAATGCTTGCATTGTTGCGTTCCGTTGTAGGTGGTAGAGCTACGCTGAAGCTATTACTGGTTTCAGTATGAATGTGTCGGCTCGCCCGGGGTATTACCGCCCTATCCACAAGAACACTGACGTGAACTAACAATGCTTGCATTGTTGCGTTTCGTTGTAGGTGGTAGAGCTACGCTGAAGCTATTACTGGTTTCAGTATGAATGTGTCGGCTCGCCCGGGGTATTACCGCCCTATCCACAAGAACACTGACGTGAACTAACAATGCTTGCATTGTTGCGTTTCGTTGTAGGTGGTAGAGCTACGCTGAAGCTATTACTGGTTTCAGTATGAATGTGCCGGCTCGCCCGGGGTACTACCGCCCTATCCACAAGAACACTGACGTGAACTAACAATGCTTGCATTGTTGCGTTTCGTTGTAGGTGGTAGAGACACGCTGAAGCTATTACTGGTTTCAGTATGAACGTGTCGGCTCGCCCGGGGTACTACCACCCGAATCACAGAAACACCGACATGAACGAACAGTGCTTGCATTGTTGCGTTTCGTTGTAGGTGGTAGAGACACGCTGAAGCTATTACTGGTTTCAGTATGAACGTGTCGGCTCGCCCGGGGTACTACCACCCGAATCACAGAAACACCGACATGAACTAACAGTGCTTGCATTGTTGCGTTTCGTTGTAGGTGGTAGAGACACGCTGAAGCTATTACTGGTTTCAGTATGAACGTGTCGGCTCGCCCGGGGTACTACCACCCGAATCACAGAAACACCGACATGAACTAACAGTGCTTGCATTGTTGCGTTTCGTTGTAGGTGGTAGAGACACGCTGAAGCTATTACTGGTTTCAGTATGAATGTGCCGGCTCGTCCGCGGTACTACCACCCGACCCACAGAAACACCGACGTGAACAAACAGTGTTTGCATTGTTACGTTTCGTTGTAGCTGGTAGAGCTACGCTGAAGCTATTACTGGTTCCAGTATGAATGTGTCGGCTCGTCCGGGATACTACCACCCGACCCACAGAAACACCGACATGAACTAACAGTGCTTGCATTGTTGCGTTTCGTTGTAGGTGGTAGAGACACGCTGAAGCTATTACTGGTTTCAGTATGAATGTGCCGGCTCGTCCGGGGTACTACCACCCGATCCACAAAAATACCGACGTGAAGTAACAATGCTTGTATTATTACGTTTAGTTCGGTCAGTGAGAGCGCCGGAGGCACACCTTCCATTCCCTCCCCCCTTCCGCGCAAACACAGGCTGGCAACGCAGTTGCGACTCCCCTGGTGTTGCTGGTATCTATGGACGGCGTATTATGTAATATATACTGTCAATGACTCGTTGATCAATTAACATTGTCAAAATAATTGTAGTGCTACGCGCGAATTACATGCAAGGTCCTCGGTTATGCAACAGAATTATACTAGCGTCCAAATGTCACGCTATCCGAGACGCTCAGATCACCGAGAAGGAACTAATAAAGAAAGAACTAGAAGAAGAGCAACGACGGTAAGCCAATAAATGTTTTTTTTTCGAATTGACTAACCAATCTTGGCTTGACAGGTTTTTACAGCTTCAAAGAGCTTAGACAGCTCAAGGGGGCCAAACTGGCTGAACCTCGACTTGAATACAATAATGGAAGCTACACTAACCATATATATACATATATGCACATACATAGATATGGTACATCTTAGTAGTGGTTGACCCTTGAACTATCCAAACCCATAAAGGTTTAAACTCTATACAGACGAATAGTGGCGGATTTACAAGTCTACCGCCTGTGGGTTATTCTAAGGATCTATAGATCGATATCCTAGTTCATAATTATATTAATTACATTTTTTCTGCTAGTGAAATGGCAACGTTATTGTTTGTGCTATATCTACCTAATTACACTACCCTTTTCCCGTAATTACTATGATTATGAACTATAGTGTCGATGGGAAACTTTCTAGAATTATAAATGTCAAACATTTTATTTTCTGTAAGACAATAAAAGATAATTAAACCTACATTTGCCACCCTAGGCTCCAGCCTAATGGTAAATACAGCACTGCAGACGAATGTAGACATAATGAGGCATAGGTCAACAGACTATTGGCAGCATAAGTTTAAAAAATACCTGACTTATTACAAAACTTTGGATTACATTTTTTATTTATAATCTTGTGTTATTTTGCACTATATTTAGTAATTAGTGGGCCCGGCAGACGCTGTCCTGCCCTGACTATAAAAAATCCCTTGACAAATTATATAGTAAAACCTTCCTCATGAATCATTTTACCCACTGGTAAAAACCGCATGAAAATCCGTTCATTAGTTTTTGAGTTTATCGCGAACAGACAGACAGACAGACGCGGTAGGGTACTTTGTTTTATACTATGTAATGATATTGGTGGTGTTTTTCGTAATATAGTGTCATGATTTCTATTTATGTAATTAATTTTAATGATTTAATATGGCTTTTATACTATTTTTTATTAACGAAAATGATATTCAAATGATTTAACACTAGCGCCATCTTATGAGAGTTTGGCATATAAAAGGCAAGATGTCGATAGGGGAGCACTCGTATGTAGAAGTTATTGTAAGGTGAAGCTCTGCTCGGATAAATAGTCACAGAGCTTACAGTGTTAGTGTTAATTGGTTTCCCTGACTGACCGAATATACGTTGTTCATTACAATAGTATGGTTATTATGCACAAGTGAAGTGGACGGGACATAATATCACGGAGCTTGGATTCTGACTTGCCGCAGAAACACCCTGAAAAGTCCCAACAAGACGGCCACCATATAGTTATTTCATTGAAATTATAGCCAGACACTAGTGTCATTTTCTACACGACAATGGCAGTAATAATCTAAAAAAATCTTGTCCGTTTAATGTATAGACGGGAATGTTTGTGAGTATAGATGAATATTTCTTATTTCTTCATGCTAAAACTGCTCAACGGACTTTCAAGAAGTTTAACTGTAAAACAGTATATATTATAGAATAGTGTTATTTAAATTATAAAGATATTGTTTCAACAATAAGTGTCATATAAGTTGGAAGAACTCTTATCATCAAAGAGCTGTTTACATATAAACCACTTCAAAAACTGTTTGCATTATACGAAGATGATGTACGGTGTGAAAAATGATAACGACAAACGAACGTAGAAAAAGTCGCGTAAGGTCGCTAGTGTTTTATATATCGCGAACAGACTGGATGCTATAATGGAAGAGAATCGTCAGGCGGCGGTACAACGCGCTGAGACTGAAGAGGATCGCCGACATGACCTTCGGCTGCAGAACCTCGCTGCACTAAAGGAACAAATAAAAGCTCACGAGACTGCTAAAGTAAGTCTTAAAAATCGAAAATCTGAACAAATTTATCCTCAATTCGCTTTTCGAGTTTTTGGTGGGATCTTAGTCTGTTATATAGTGGATTTTATATTTTATTCATTATCTTGTGTTATTTGCACTTTATATTTTATAATATTGTTGGTGTTTTATGTAGTATAGTTCGGTTATTGTGCACAATTGAAGTGGATGGCAAATAATACCACGGAGCATGAATTCTGAGATGTCACAAAAACTCCATGGAAAGTTCTAACAAGGGAGCAACCTCTTGTTAGAACATTGAAACTATCCCAAGGCACTTGTAATATTATTACCTACTCGACAATCGAAGTAACAATCTAGAAAATTGGTTGCCAAAAGAAACACACTTATCACGCTTAAATAGACCTAGAATTACCACCTCTTTTATATTATATCCTCAGAGCATTTGCAACAGGTATCAAGGTTCATAGCATAGGTGGGCAAGTCAAAAGAACGTTTGATAAATATTTTATTAGAATGCCAATTCCTTTTATTAAAACGAAGAAAAGTTTTGAACTCTACGAATACCACAATACCCCAGCTATATTATGTGAACCGTCCATTTGTTCCAGTGTAGTAGAAAAAAAATTTGTAGAAGTACATATTTCGTATTTTTAGAAAAAAATTAGGGATAATTACTACAACAATTATCGTGAGAATCCAAAAGCGGCTCTCTGGAAGATCCGCGTTTTCTAGGAATGGACCAAACGCTTGCAGATTATTGTAATTAAGTGCGCACTTGCAACTCTCAAAGAACAATGCATTGTTTCTATATTTATTTTGTTACTAGCGGTCCCGGCAGACGTTGTTCCGCCCTGATTATGAAAAAATCCTTGACAAATTACATACTAAAACGTTCCTCATTAATCACTCTATCCACCGGTGAAAACAGCATGAAAATCCGTTCGGTAGTTTTTGAGTTTATCGCGAACAGACAGACAGACAGACTCGGTAGGGGACTTTGTTTTATACTATGTAATGATTCGTTTTATTATGCATAGCTTATTGCTTTAAATGTTTTATTGCCAGACGTTATTCTTCATTTCTGGTAGCTTTTGTTTTAACCTGGGGAAATCCCTTATGGATACCCACCCTCCCGGAAGAGAGAGTGGGTTATGTCCTGGTACCACCTACCAATTATTTTATTCCCTAATATTGTTTGTATTTTTATGCTAGTATATTTTTCTCTGTAATCTTTGACACGTCTTCTCTTCTATCACTTTCAAATACGCCTGCTTCGTCAAATAAAGGGGATTCGTAAACCTGTTGCCAAAGCGTTTACTAGTCAATACAATCGGACTCAGATCTTTTATTACATTCTAAACCTTGTGATATTAGCAAAGTGGCACTCACGCTGTCACATTCAGCTAAAATTGGAATATTATTTCTTTCCCGTCTGTTCTGAGAACCTATAACCGATTAGAACCAGGAATGTCAACGAAGGTTATGTCTTACCAGATTATGGAAGCGGAACGAATTGAGGAGGAAAGCATTCGAGTGAACCAAGCGAACATCGCTATGCAGATCGATGAAGCTCAAAAGTTAAAAGAGAAGCACGAACGTGCCGCCAAGTTGAAGGAAATGCTAGACCAAGGTTAAAACATATTTGTATTATAGTAGTCTCAGTAATCCGACACTTCAGTAATCCGTTACGTCTAATTACTCGGCACCCTCCTCTCAGCCCTTTGGTTCGTGATTGCGCAACCGGTATTGGTATAACCTCCAAAAAGCTTTAAAATTTTTCTATACAATCCAATAGTCCGAATTTTCAATAATCCGACACTAGTAACTAGTTAAGTAGGTAGTAAGTTAGTTAAGTATTGTCTTGCTCACTTAAATATTGTAATTAAGCTGAACAACATTTGCAATTATTAAAAAAAAAGGTGCGGAACAAGAGTCTGCAGGAAAAATAAATAAATTAAAAAAAGATAAAACGCAGGTAACGCCGAGCTGTTATACTACAAGCAGCTGCAAAACGAAGAAGAGCGTATCATGAATTTGCGAATCGCCAACTTTTTGAAACAGAAGCAGGAACGAGAGGCCCGAAACCGCGCCGAGGCTGAAGCCGTGAAAGCTGCAAAGCAAAAGGGCATCGACCACATCGCTAAGGCGCAAAAGGTTAGTACCATTTCTATAATAAATATCACTGGACACTCACAGTTGGGGTATTTCAAGTAAAGCGGACAACGAATAAATGAATAGTGCTGACGTAATCACCATCCAGACCCCCATCCCCTATGTCAAAAATATAAGCAAATCAAGGACCCCCAACCCCCCCATCAGTGTTTACGTAATGCTTGATTGACCCCAAAACATCAATTGAGATTGTTCTCAAACGCTAAAACCACATTTCTGCATCTAGTTTGCATTTCTATTGCATATATATATTTAGTCAAGCCTGCAATTGCTTCCCTTGTATGTTGCTTTATGTAGCCTACAATTTTTTTTTTTATAATTTATTTCCCCTATACATCCCCTAACACTCAGCACATGCCGAGTGGACACTGTTTCATAATGCTGCGATATGCACATCTTTATTCACTCTTGTAGAAGAAATGGGAGGCATACCGGGCACGTTAAGGGAAATAAGCAAAAAAAATATAATCAAAATATTCTTATTCGTTAAAAGTAACTACAACACTTAGGTTACTTATTAAACTAGCATTTGGCATATAATTTAGTGAGATATACAATCTAGTAAAATAATTAATAAAAAAATATGAAACCCTTAACAAAACTTCATCGTGCCCCAGGGTAGGGGCAGTATGGGGAACCCAATTCAAGCTAGGAAGGATTACTTGGCTATTTTGCCTCACATTATAAGCAGTATGGTATTCTTCCGTACCTTCGTCGTCAACACCTACACAAGCTGTATGAGTCCAACGTTTGCTCTGAAGAATTTAAGTGACTGTTAACCATTTAAATACAGGCATAACTCATCCTTATCCACATTTAAGCGGGTTTTTGGAATCTTCTGTGTCTTGAAGTTTTTATTCAACCTCGGGTTAATTGGACTTGAACATTTCTTCGTTCTATTTAGTTGTTCCCGTTCTTTTAGCTCGTTTTTATAGGAGGTCCAAGTAAGAACTACAGTTTTCCCTCTAGAATTATTTTTCGGTCGGATCGGTATAATATCCTTAGGAGAGACATTTTCAAATGAACAGATCATTCTTTCGACCTACTTTCATAACAGTTACGGGGTATAATGGTGTACCCCATCGTGCCCCAAGGTCATGATTCTGTTATGCCCCCATGTCAAACACTCGGTTAAAGAGTAAATAGAAAAATGAATCAAACATTAAAGCAATTTTCTTTGAAACACATCAATAAGATATCGCTAGGAAAACACAATAAAAATTGAAAGTAGTAGGTAGCCCAAGGACTTATTTTTTTATGTGTGTTTTCGTAAGCACTCAATATTGATCAAATGACGATAAAAATCTTTTCTTGCTATAAAAAATGAGGCCCGCAATCTCGTTGCCAGACTAAAGACAGATGTAAAATGGCCACCTACTAGCGCCCACAACACAAATCTATTGTGCGTAGTTACTTCTACTGTATGGGACCCCGTCGTGCCTCGCGTCCCCGTTATGCCCCCCCTTTCCCTATACTTCTATATTATGTAATGCATTATGAATAACATATTTCTTTCTTTCTAAAACCATTATCTAAAAGCATTAAAAAAACATTTATTTATTTTCTCTTAATTAAAAACGGTGACGTCAGTCATGTAGTGAAAGACAATTGAGAATCGAAATATTCGTTTAAAGGCAGAACAAGAGCTGAAAGAGGAGCTGGATAGAATCAGGAACCTAAAGATCCAGGAGGACGTGGAACGCGAATACCGACGCAAGGAACGGGAGGCCGCTATCAAGAGGAACAAGGAGATGAAACAGCTGCACGCGGCCAGGGTTAATCAGGTAAGTTGTGAAACTTCATACGTTTCAGCGTCTAACTGCCGTCTTACCCGTTGGTAAGTGGCGATGGGACTTAAAATGATGATTGGATCTTTTGATCGTTAGACCTTGACCTTGATTTTCAAGTAACATATTAAACCTTGACATTGGTTTTCAATTAACATGTCTAACCTTGACATTGGTTTTAAAGTAACATGTCTGACCTTGACCTTGGTTTTCAAGTAACATGTCTGTTCTTGACATTGTCTTTCAAGTAACATGTCTGACCTTGACATTGGTTCTCCAGTACACTTACAAGAAAGTGCAATAGCAATAACATCGTCTTTATTATTATCAGCCTATAGAAGACCCACAGTTGGGCGGTAAGTTTCTTCCCGGAGATAGGTATGGCCATAATCACCACATCAGCCCATAACATATTGGCGATTGTAAACTCTTAGAAATCCACAGTTGTATGTTTTTCCACATATTTCCGCACGATGTTTTCCTTCCTCGTCTGCCGATAGTGTTACCAATTTAAATGAGTAAATGTACATAGATACATGTCGGGAGGTTCGAAACTGCGGACCTTGGCTTGATTTTCCACACCACGACCTTCAGCAATAATATATTCTAACTTATTTTTCGGAAGACTATTGATAATATATTTATATGAGTATGGTACTTTGCTCACAGATATTGAGGAAATACATTTAAAGTATTCGATTCTAGATAAAAGACATCCATCGATTGATCGCTCGTGAGATAGCAAAAGACGAGCAGAGCTTCAACAATGCCGCGAGGCAGAACGAGGAGTTCCTCATGAAGGAGAAACTGGTAAGACTAGAGAACAAATATTCGTAACTAACTGCATACCCTGGTTTCGCGTGGGTCTACTGGACAACAAAATGAGACTAAAACTTTTCTTTCCAGTACGACCGTGTCATTAAATAACTTGGCAACCCGATAACTATTAATATGTCAGATAATATGTTGTAAAATAATATGGCATAGCCATAGTCATAATTCAACGTTTCTCTCCCTCTCTATTTGTATATACTTCGAGTACATTAAGAATATACTATCTCACTCTCTCATAGCCTAAAACCTATGTATGTATATATGTTTATAGCTATCTCTTTTTCATTACATAAAATCCAATTCACACCGTCTTAAAAGAGATTTCGGTAAGTACGTATTAACGCCACCGCAGTGCGCACGCCGACCGTTGCCGCGGTTGGCTCGCGCTGTCTTTGTTTCACAAGTCTAACCTAACTTAATCGAACCAAGACGTGTAAGTTGAGAAAAATAAATAGACCACCTATTAATATACATGGCAAGATATCAACCACATGGCCACGAACGAATAAGGTTGTAGACAGACTGTCTTCACTTAACTAACTTCAGTTGCGGTGGCGTTAACACATAATTCGCTCGGGGTAATGTGATTGATATCGTCCATCTCGGTTAGGTTAATTTAGACTTGCGAAACAAAGCCAGCGCGAACCGGCCGCGGCAACGGTCGGTGTGCGCACTGCGGTGGCGATAATATCTAAGTACCGAAATTTCACTTAAAAGAAACAGTTGTCGCTTTGCAACAAATAGCATTAATAGTTATTAAGTTGTGGTGTTTGTGTGTATAGTTGGAAGAGAAGCGCAAAGCACGCGTGGAACAGCACAGACAAGAGATCATGAAGCAGATCAACGAGAAGGAGCGAGCGCGCGCGGAGCTCCGAGAGAAGATCCACAACGAGGGAGTCGCGCTCCGCATGGAGCAGGACCAGCAGGAGAACTACGAGAGGAAGGTCATTAAACAGAAGGTAACGTACAACTTGATTATACAGGCTGAAAGTTTAGCCAGTAGCAATATTTATGGAAGACAGACTGCACTCGACTTTCGTCCTAAATTAATGAAAAAATAATACATAATCCTCTACGCGTCTATGTTAAAACACAGTGTCAATGACCGTCGGGTGATTTCACTTTCACTTGAAAGTGAACGTGGGAGCGGCATGAACAAAACAAACGGATTTATTGTCCGTTTTATTATCAAAGGCTATTAACTCCGGGTCGCCCCTTACAGCTTTGGGCACCGGTCATTGCACCTAGGTTTATTACGATTGTGTTTATACTTTTGAAAGTCTTAGAACAAACTTTAACTTATGTTCTCTTTGTTGTTTACTAATATTTGTTTTGATATTATTATTTTATCACTTAAATGGGACTATGAAGTATTATATCCTAAAATACTGCGAATGTTTATCCTTTCACCTGGTATACTACAACTACCTGAGCCGGCCACGTGTTCCTGGGGCGCAGTTATTAAATAAAAATTCAAAATTAAAACGTGGCGCCATCTAGAACAGTCGGTCCTACAGTTTTCTGTCAATAGTCATTTAAAGCGCCATCTGTTCGAGACTAATGAAACTTACGATTAATAGCAATGATCAACATTGACAATCATTTGGTTTGCAAGTAAAAAATATTAAGGCGATTAATTGAAATATAAATTATTTTATTTCTCAAGTTGAACTAAATTATACATAATGCAACTTTTATGAATCTCGGTAGACTAGTGTTGGAGTTCATTGTGGACAAACATCAAGACAACACACTGGATTTTTATATATTTATATGACCAGATTCCAACTGCTTCGTTGGACATTAAAATAAAATCGTGTGGTTTTATAAAACCACAATGCAAGTGAAACTTTTTTGTAGATAAATTTGTCATTTAATTGAAAATTTTTGGAAAATTATTCGATGTAGGGTATTATATTCACGTTTTTAATCTCAATTTAAAAATGGTAATTATTTCAATCCGAGTCAGGAAGGGGGCGACAGGAAGGTATGCGCCCTTAATTCCTCCCTGTGCCTGTTGCTAAGCTGAACGAAACTATTTTCATGTACTTGCACATTGCAAATACGTTTCCAGGTGGCAGAAATGAGACAGCAGAAGGTGCCTGAGAAATACGTGAAGGAGGTGGAACAAACGCTGGGGAAACACGGATATTAGATGACAATGCTGATGGAGATAGGAAATGCATTCCAGAATAAATCGTATAATATATGAAAACACTTTCATATCAATAACCACTAGGAAAGAAAGATCCCATTTAAAACAATAAACCCAACGGCCATTCTTTCGAAAATATGTCGAAGATAGTAAAGCGGTTTTTAGAACAAAAAAGTAGTATTATTAATTCTGTGCATCAAGAAACACATGCCTCTGGTTAAAAGTCAAATAGCTTTATTTGCGAAGGGAAGCTTACATTTGATTTTATTGTTTTTAGTTACTTTGAGATGTGTGTCATGTCATAATGTTTATACCTGATATGATACGATTGGTCAGTCATGCTTCGTGATTTGTCAGTCATGTGATGATTTATTTGTCATAGCACGATTTGTTTGCCATGTCATAATGTTTTATTGTAAAATGATTTGCTATTCATGAGAGCATTTGTCTTTCAAGACGTTTTTTAGTCATGTCATGTTGTCATGCGTAGTCATGCTATGATTTGTCTGTGATGTCATGGTTTGTGTGGTTTGTGTGCAAAAGTTAGTAGTTCTCATTGATAGAGGTGAATTTAATAAATTACTCGTGGGATATTCAATTATAATTGTTTGAATACAAAAATGGATGCGTGTATAATGAAATAAAACATTATTATCAGTCAAACACATATTTTTATTAATATCTAATTAACTAAGTTTATAATATTAACACAGCTTCATTCAATTATATTCCTGGCTATTCATGAAATAGTAGGCATTGAAATAAAACTACTCGCAACATTCATGTGACTAACTAAATCGTTTGGAACACGACAAGAGATTATTAAAGACCTGCCTGTAATAAAGTTATTGCATCTCGGAGAGAATATTTATTACGGCAACAAGTACTATATTAACGTTTATCATATAGTAGTTAATAGTTTATCTGGAGTTTTTCATTTCCTATGAATTTAGATATCACTTCTGTAACGACCTGCTTTTAAGTGCACCACATTCTATTTGGCATGTTATGGCACCACTGAGCAAGTATTCGAGCAGATGTTGTTATTGTACCTTTGTAATTTTATTATATGTTCGCTTGTTTTTTATCCTTGCATATGTATTATTTGGCGTGTCATAAGTATGCTTGCTCGGTTAAAATATCCTTCTTTGAGCCTGTTGTCAACACAAGTGGAGTCAGTTACTACATTTATCTCTTCCAACCTTTTGGAAGTAGCAATGTGATATATATGTCATATATATACAGTACCATCCGTCGTTAACTAATTATGAAATAACTCTAATCTTTACCTATTTAAAACAAGAGATTTCTTATCAAGTGTTATCACTAATTAACTTTACAACACTCATACAATAAACAAACATACAAAGACATACATCAAAAACACAGTCCGAGAAGACTTCTCACTTCATTGTTTTCACACCGAGCTCCACGACTTTCTCAAGGTTATTTCTGAGGGTCTCCAGCTGGTCCAGGACCTGAGGGTCCATCAGCGAGAACGGTATGTAGGCTTGAGACTCCCGCAACTGCCTCGGCTGGAGAGACAGCATCGTTCCGTCTTTAAGTAAGATGTTACAGTTTGCCCGTTCGTCTGATTGCATTCTGCAATTGTAAATTAGACATATATGAGTTGTTACATCTATATATTAGCTTCTCCTCGCCACTGCCTTCGCGTGGAATAGTTACTTAGGGCTAACTAACACACAGCGGAAGCTCTCAAAAGAAAGAATAAACCCCCGATTTTAAAACATTCTACATTGGTGTTCCCCTCATATTGGTCTTAGCGTGATGATATATAGCCTATAGCCTTCCTCGATAAATGAGCTATCTAACACTAAAATAATTTTTCAAATCAGACCATCAGTTCCCAAGATTGGCGCATTCAAGCACACAAACTTTTCAGCTTTATTAGTATACACTAGCTGTGCCCGCGACTCCATCCACGTGGAACTTTATGTAAAAAACAGTGATTAATTTAAACCATCTGAATGTATTAAGGCCATTTACTTATCTATATTTCTCTCGTACTTAAGTCGCGTCGTCATTAAAATTACAATAACTTTTGATGGAGTGAACCGATTTTAATGAAACCAAAACTAAATGTCACTCAAAGATATGCTTTATGAATTTCTTCTTGGACATGTTTTATCAAGAACGCAGTATTTTAGCAGTCTTGCGTGTTCAAACAAACAGACAGAAAGACAGACAGGCATTTCTAAAAATGATTGAAATATATTTTATTAGTTATTCTAAGACACCAAGACCAAAGACCATAAATCATCCATAAATGTAAAAGGTACAGACACGTTATATTTACATTCTTATTATATGTATAGATGAGTATGAATATAATGCATATATATATGTATGAAATTATGAATGTATGTGTATATATGTATGAGGGAAACAATACTTACGTATAACACGTAGGCACCATCACCGGGGAACCAGACATCGATACGACCATCTCACCCAAACGCGGCTGTCGCAGTACTGTTAGCGGCGTTTGTGGGGTCACCTTGAACCGACATTATCTCTTACACTATATAGGTAGTTAGCATATGACCAGTATCATCTGATGTTAAACAACAATGTGGTCTAGTCTACTCTATTCTATTGTATGTGACAATAACGCTACTGTCCATCGACATATTTAAATGGTCATTGCTGCATGCTTCATAAATAAAAACAACAGCTACAAATTTTACAATCAAAATCAATCAAAATAGTAATCAAAATAGAGTAAGTTACACACACCTTTGTACTCATAAGTGTTACTAAAAAATGTGTAAATGATTATACATATCTCTAATAATATGTTTATATTTCGCTCTATTTGAATATGCATTATTTTTTTTGTAAAAAGTATAGGACAATCAACAATATGTTAGGTTTTACAAAACATACTAGTTCTGAATATTGGAATGTAAAATAATCCGTGCCAAAAAATTGAAAGGGACGGGTTCATTAATCACACTTTGTACATAATGTGGCTGTATTGGAATATGGAAACACAGTTTGCAAGTTTTATTTCTTGAAAAATTAGAATTTCATTTCAACACCGCAAACCCAACGGTACTGTTGTAAGCCACAGCTACAAATAAATAAGTACACTAGGAGCCATTCGAGTATCACATAAGCACTAAAGGGGGGAAGGGGTCTTTGATTTGCTTATTTTGATGGCATAAGGAAGGGATGGGGGGATCTGGATGTGTAGGTCTGATATGAGAGGCGCGCGGTCTTATCCACTGGACTAAGTAACGGCTAAGCTATAGTAGCGAAGTTCTAGAAGTTAATTACTCTATAGACTATAAATTCTTTATTTCTAGACTAGTTAAATGAGGCCCGCAAATCAATAAGGAAATCAGAATAGATTAAAAAGTACTCATAAATGTTTACGTAAAATGGGCCTTCCCATACGTAATACGTGTTTCATCATTTCCAACCGTTTTATTATCGATAGTATATCGTCTGCATATATGAACTACTTTTGCGAGGTGTAATTTATGACCCTACCTGCAGCGAGTTTTTGTCTGTAATATAGATGTTTTTTTATCATGTTATGTTACCTTAGGTGTAATTATGGGATAGTTGACGGGCGCATTCTTGTTGTAAGCGGGCGTTTGGTAGACGGAGCGCGACCTTCGCCGCTGGACTTGCTTCGAGGCCGTGCACTGCTGAGCCTGGGGCTTTCGAGAGGACGCGCTTGCGGACCGGGAGCGTCGGTTCGTTGCTCGACTACGGGACATCGGAGGCGCTGGACACATTCCCCTTCTTTTATTACCCTCACAATGTTTTCTCATCACTTATTTTACAATAACTGACCACGAGATGACGATAAAATAATCGTACCCAAGAGAAACTACAGTGTAAACTCTTTATAACAAATTTCATTGGTCCGAGCATTTTTTTTTGTTCTAAAGAGTTTTCGTTATACGGAGAGAAGAGGAAAAAGAAATGGTTTTATGGTAAACTTACAAAATTGAACTAATTTCTACGTTATAGAAAGTTTTTCATTTAACTTACGACGTTATAAAGAGTTTGCACTGTATTTATTTCCGGTAAACAATCTTCTAGTAGATTATTACTGCCATTGTGGAATAAATAATGGTATTACAAGTTTCTGGATATAATTTCAATCAACTAACAAAATGGTGGCCATCTTGTTACATTTTTTTTTAACTTTATTTTTGGCAACCAATCTTTTAGATTATTACTGCCATTGTCGAGTAGTTAATAGTATTACAAGTTCTTCTTCTATTTTATTTTTGTCAACCAGTCTTCTAGTATTTAACTTTATTTTTGGCAACCAATCTTTTAGATTATTACTGCCATTGTCGAGTAGTTAATAGTATTACAAGTTCTTCTTCTATTTTATTCTTGGCAACCAGTCTTCTAGTAGACTATTACTGCCATTGTCAAGTGAGTATCGATATTACAAGTTTCTTGATATAATTACAATGAACTAACAAGTTGGTGGCCATCTTGTTAGAACTTTCCATGGAGTTTATGTGGCATCTCAGAATTCATGGTCCGTGGTATTATTTTCCATTCACTTCACTTATGCACAATAAACAAACTATATTACATAAATAAAACACCACCAATTTTACACAATATAGAGTCAAGTAACACAAGATCATGAATAAAATATAAAATCCACTACATGACAGACCAAAATCCCGCCAAAAACCCTTGTTACAATTTTCCAGGGAGTGTTTGTGGCAATTCAGAATCCATGCTTTGTGGTACTATATCCCATCCATTTCACTTGAGCACAATAACCAAACTATATTACGTAAAACACTATCGATATTATAGAAAATAGAGCCAAATAACAGGAGATTATGAAATAAAATATTAAAACCATTCCGTGACATTTCAAGGTTTTAGAACATCCAACTAGCTATAGGTTGGTGACGTTGTTTGACGACAGATTGTCGACTACAGGATAGAAACTATACAATCAGGCGAGCATTCAAAACACCCTACTACTATACAATATACTTTTGTTAAATAGAAATATAACATCAATATAAAATTCAAATACACGTGAATGGACGTGACGTCTGAACTTAACACCACTGAGTGCTTCCTCCCTTCTATTTTTTTTCTAGCAATGCAGAATGAACTGCACCTATTAACAGTATAGCATAGTCCATAAACAATAACCACTGGCGACAAATTCACCTCGACAACCGTCGTTATGTCGTCCTACAAAACACCTTTTGACGTTTCATTTAAAGGGCTCAATACTGTAAAAAAAGGCGACCATGATATTTGAGAGACCATTCCATTGAATACATTTCAAAATATAGAAAAGATAAACATCTGAAAGAGTTTGTACTCAAGGTCGTTTAGTTATTGCATTTAAAACTCGGTCATTTAACTCGAATTAAAATTGATTTTTGAAGACTCATATCTCAAAATAGCGGGTCAAGTTTTTACAAATCTAGTCAACTAAAAAAATATCTTACATAATCCAGTAACTTTTAAAACTTATGCTTCCAACAGTCTTGTGACGAGTGCATCTTACATTCTACAATCGTTTATATGGAACCCTATAAACCCTTACGAATTTCGATAGTTCAAACTTAAGTCTAAAAATATGCGCTATACTGGAGTCTTCGACATATATATATATTTTTTATGTCATAGGAGGCAAACGGATAGGTGGGTCACCTGATGTTAAGTGATCACCACCGTCCATAGACACTTGCAACACCAGGGGAGTCGCAAGTGCGTTGCCAGCCTATGTGCCGGCGTCATATCTTTGTATTTTATTGCTCTCAAGTTAATATGGTTCCTCATTATTACTTTAACCTAATGAAGATATACGGTAAAGCCATAATTTAGAAGAATTATAATTATCTAAAATACATTACACAAAAATGTACTAAAGTGATAAACTAACAAATACGAAGATAATTGAAGCTTCAAGCTGAATATAAAAGCAATGATATTATAAGTAAAAAGCTGTAGATACGTTACCTACATGATATTTTGACAAAACAAATGGCACGATAACGCACACGTACGTAATGTAATATTGTAACGCCACTGTCTTAGATGAAATTTGGCAGTAAGATGGCGTATCCTCAATATCGGAGGTGAAAAAGAAATAGTTATATGTTGCCTTAGATACGGGTGGATTGACGGGGCAGCCATCAAAAGTATGCTAGCTAGCCATGTTTTAACAAGCCGCTGTCGAAGCGCTTATGACGTATCTACAGCGTTTTAGTTACAATATAATTGTATGAAAGGCGATGGTAATTTAGTTACTTACCCATATTCGTACGAGTCGAGCGGCCCCCGGAACCTTGTGACGAGTTTTCGGTGTTATAGCCTGCCCCCAGAAAGCACCAGGTTAGTGGAAACGTGATATTATGAGTTGTTAGTTAATGGGGTTATATTTGTTGAACTAAAGTGAAATAAAGAGCACTGTGTAAAGTAAAGATGTTTTATCTTTGCTAAGTTTTTATCATAATTTTCAATTACAACATTAAAGTTCAATTTGGAACGTTCAATGCCACGTGTACCATCAATGGTACACGTTAGATTTGATCTTTAGATCACGTATACCACCGATGGTACACGTTAGACTTTGATCTTTAGGCCACGTGTACCACCGGCGGTACACGTTATACTTGATCTTCTGGCCACGTGTACCACCGATGGTACACCTAGATCTTTAGGCCATGCGTTGTGCCTGCTGTGGTACACGATTTGGTAACTACAGAAAACGAAAGAATTACTTATGTCACGTTATGTATGATATAACGTAATATCGAATGATGATACACATATTTTTTGTCAAATTTTTTTTAAATCGTCAGGTAAAAATGTCGTGGCACAGAACGTATTAAAGCAATATTTATTTAGTCATCTTTAAATCATTTTATTGAAATGAATCCTCTTTTGAAACAGTGTGAATTGGTTTTATGAATCGAAAACGTGAAACAAAAAGAGATAGATATAGGTTTTAGGCTGTGAGAGAATGATATAGTATATTTGTAATGTACTCAAAATATACTATACAAAAAGAGAGGGAGAGAGAGAGAAACGTAGAAATCTATAGTAAATTATTGTCTGTTGGATCGTATGACTATTACTCACTTTAAGAGTTATTCTGTGTCATGTGTTTTATACATTTTTTTATTTATTCGTATGCCTAAAAACGGAGTTATGAGTTGCATTTTGTTATATTTGGAAATTTAATTATTTCAGCCATTTTCGGGCGTCGTTGGTAAGAATGGTCAGGTTACCTGGAGAACCATTAAATTTCCTTAGTGCCCACATTGCTGTATGATGTGTGCTATGGATTGGATATCCGCCCCGCAATCACAACGCGGCGAGTCAATCCATGTGCACCGGTATTTAAATTCCGTAGACCGCCCGTGTCTAGTACGTAATCTATTTAATTTGCACCGGTTACTTCAGGGCAGCTCGAAACCCTTTAATTTAACGCACGGATCGTTGTCGCATCTTGCCTCACCCACTTTTGACGCTTGCCAGGTTTTTCGCCATTCGCTCCAAATGCTGTATTCGATATTCCCTATTTCTGCAGCAATTTTGTAAGCGGGTCGTTGGGATTTTAGTCCTGAATATTTTATGTATATATTCTGATATGCAGCCATGTAGGTGAGCTGTTAAATATCTTTTGTTTGCAGCTATGTAGGTGAGTTGTTGAATATCTTTTGTTTGCAGCTATATAGATGAGCTGTTGAGTATCTTTTGTTTGCAGCTATGTAGGTGAGCTGTTGAATATCTTTTGTTTGCAGCTATGTAGGTGAGCTGTTGAGTATCTTTTGTTTGCAGCTATGTAGGTGAGCTGTTGAATATCTTTTGTTTGCAGCTATGTAGGTGAGCTGATGAATATCTTTTGCTTGCAACCATGTAGGTGAGCTGGTGGCTATCGTATGTATGCAGCCACGTAGGTGAGCAGTTGGCTATCGTTTTGTATGCAGCCACGTAGGTGAGCTGTTGTATGTAGGTGAGCTGTTGACTATCATTATGTATGCAGCCATGTAGGTGAGCTGTTGAATATTTTATTTATACGTACTGATATGCAGCCATGTATGTGAGCAGTTGAATATTTTATGTATGCAGTGATTAATTTTGCTTAGACATGTTATTGCAATACAAGAACTGCACCAGAGGTAAAGGTAATTAATGTCCCATTATGCTGTGATTTCATATTAATCTTACTGTGTACCCACATTAAAGTATATTGCCGGGAGGCAAATATTGTCGGATGTCAAAATGTAATGTTTTCTATTTTTGTAATTCATTATTTAATATGGCCTTTATAATATTTTTATAAAGTAAAATGATATTTTAAATAGATATTATTTATTAAATCAACATCTGCTTCCGGTACCGCTCCAATACATCCGATTATTAGAGAGTTCGGCCTATAAAAGGCAAGATGTCGTTAATAGGACATTCATTGCTATGTCGAAGTTTTTGTAGGGCGAAGTTCTGCTCAGATAAATAGTCACAATGCTTACAGAGTATTAATTTGACCGATCATATTTTTGTTCATTACACTATGTTCACATGACAATAGCTTAACGCGCGTTTACAACTAGATACATTTTATTCAAGCCGTACACATGCTAACGCTTCAATCGATTGTTGTTAGCTCGCGTCAACGCGCGCTTTGAGATCATTGGTTTTCTATATACACCGTTCACATAAGCGCGCGCTTTTGACGTGAATAACGGATAAATGTAGACGAAACTGAACCAGGGCGACCGCGGCAACGCACGTTCAACGCCTCACAAGCTAGCACCATGTGAACACTATACAAAAACTTTTGCACGCGTTCAACGCGCGTTAAGCGCTTCTCATGTGAACACTGCCTAAGTTCTAGCTCGCGCGTTTAGAGTAAAATATAAAACTAAGTATAAACATTATTATAGGCAGTATAAAAGTGGTATTTATTTATCTTTAAATTGTCCTGATGGCATATACATATTTATACCTACATATGTGTTCTACACATCTATATTCAAGCGATCAAAAAGCTTGGCGAGACTGTATACTACATACAAAGTTAACTTTGCTGTCCCGGAATGTAATTAGACTCTTATGAAACTAGTCGATTTATTTACAGTAAACATAAGGAAGCTATCTGGACTGGATATTTTGACCACTACAAAACCTATGTTCAGGATTTATGCTCTGTAGCCAAAACTGATTTGTTCGCATCATGAACCCCAAACTGTAATGTATCCAAACAAATTAAAGGCAAATCATATGCTTCCATTCAAGATAATATCCCGAGTAGGCCATGGTTCTATAAGTATAGTGACTGTTGTAAATTTGCTGCACCTACTATCTGTAGACTGAGGATAGGTCACATGTGTTCTCCAGTCCATCTTGCAAAGCTCAGAATCAGGGACAACTTAATATGTGAATGTGGGCTAGACGAAGGCACTCTAGAACACATTTTCTTCAATTATCCTAAAGTAGTATATTCCTCATATGATATTTTGCCTGACAGTATACCCCGTCCTTCTGATCTTAAATTATTTTTATGTGTTTTCTCTGTTTGTCTATACTCTGGCCAATTTTATAATTAGTAACAAAATTAAACTTTAACATTACTAACATTAATCATTATGTAAATTTATATTTATTTATTTAAGCATGATTATATATATTGTATTTGTCCTTGGATATATTACACTGGCCTACTCTGGAAGAGCAAAATTATACAATTAATATTTAATACTACCTATAAAGTGACTCTCCCATGACTAACTTGACACTGGCTGAATTCGTATCTACGAGATGCCATTATTTAAATGTTGTAGTTGAAGTTGCATATATAGAAAAAAATTGGTCTTACCATCATCATTTGCGGCTGATCTGGTGGAGTGTCCAGTCCTCATTGTAACGGGCTCACTAATTAGGTACAGCTCATTTCTCTAATAAATAGATAAAGACTATAAATGCAATGTGCAGTAGGAAATTGTTGCACGACAAAAAATAACAAATTCCATCACATGTAATCTTTGTGGAATGATTAATTATGTGTGTCAGTTATTTATTAAATATGAATTAAAATATAATTAAATAATACCTAACTAGCTTCTGTCAGCAACTTCGTCCTCATGGAATTATGTACTTTGGGCTAACACTAAAAAAACGATGTTGAAACATTCTTCATTGGGGCTCTGCTCCTGTTGGAGCTTAGCGTGACGATACATAGCCTATAGCCTTCCTCGATAAATTAGCTATCAAATACTGAAAGAATATTTCAAATCAGACCAGTAGTAGTTTCTGAGATTAACACGTTCAAGCAAACAAAGTCTTCAGTTTTATAATAGAAGATTATAAGATTAGAAGATAGAAAATCAAATCAAAATATTTTTATTTCTACTTTAGATTTAGTGTTTGATTGCATTATCATCCGATGTTAAATGATGTCCAAGAATGTTTAGTGCAAATCTTGAGGAGAACTAGCTCTCAAGTGCAGCTGCTGCAACATATCAACAGGTGGAGGTTGGTAGCTAGACAAAATTAGAAAAGCAATTTCAATTCATCACAGTTTACCCTCACAAAAAGCTTATGCCTCAGACACAAGTATTTGAACCTACGTCCACAGTCTCTGAACATGCTATCAACAAAGCCATCATTGCTTAAATTTATTACTCAAAAACTCACCAGCTGTCCAACTGTCATCTGCAAGTATTCTTCTTTGATTGAACTCGTTAGTATTTTGAATTCAACCTCTAAGTTAAGTAGTTCTGTTTGCATTCTGGTGTCTATCATTTTTTTGCCATCTGCCACTGAAAACAAAAAACTAATATTATGAATACCAGTTGATGCAGGGATTCCCAAACTGTGTTCCGCGGAACCTAGAGGTCCTTAGAATAGTCATCAGAATTCCGACAAAATTATTTATTATTAGCTCTTAACATTGACCCCATTCGTCACAACGTATCAACAGTGAAGCAGGATTTTCAGCCTACGTTTATACAGGTCAAGTCACTATTGGATGCTACCCCAGATACACGCATACAATTGTCAGACATAATACCGAACTGTAAAACAATTATTCATAAAACAATTTCATTCTTCACATTAAAACTCTAAGTTAAGAATAATGTGTTTCAATTAATTATATTACAAATTTCTTTTAAAAAAATGTTCTTATATGAATTTCAATGTTGATTTGTAATCATTTGTTATGTTCCATAAAATAAAAGATGTTTGGTTGGTGTTCCATTACCTTTAAAGTAAGCTATAGTAGACTAAGCTATATTAGTAATATATATCTATATGATTTCCTTTAAAATACCAATGAAAACAACTGAAAACCTGTGGTACTTTGCACAACAGCCAGTTACACATAACTATGCAAAGAACTCTGTTTAACAGACATTTTTTTATATCTTAAATATATTAATAATATTTAAATTTATAAATGGTATAGTTTACTACCACATTGTCGTGAGACCTGGAGGATTTGTTACTTCTAACAAAGTTATTTACGATATAATGGATATAACACGCACGCTTGTATACTCATAGCCACGGTTTGTTCCTGTAAATTTAATAAAAACATTGCAACCCGTAAAAAGAACACAGAAAGGCAGATCAGTCGATTTGGTAACTATAAAGAACATGATAATATACGTATATACAACCAAATTCTTCTTCATAGTTAGAAAAAGATAATAATCATGTTACGCGAACAGTTGACTTTTAAAACATGGACATTGATGAAAGGTTGTGTTATAAATAAGTAATTCTCATGCTAGATATATAGATTACTAAGTTACTCACCCAGCTTAGCAAGTCTCTTCGAAAATTCATCGTTGTTACTAGACTTTCTCGGTTTGTTTGCCGGCCGTTTCGTCCGTGGCATTTTTAACAATTTAGTATTTACAGCACTATGTTTCGTTTTAACTCAATCTGTATATAAGTTTATGTCAGTTAAAAAAACAGTCTCCACTATTCTGTTGCACAATTCTACAATCAAATTTTACGCAATCAAAAAATAAAAACAACCGTTTATTTTCAAAAGTAGGTATCTACCTATTTCTCACGTTGTAATAAACATAGAGTCACATAGAGTACATTGTCATAGAGAGTAGTAGTAATAATATTCGTCCAATAGGACAGGCGAAGGAATTAATCCATACTGCCAATTCTGAAGTTGTCAATATAGGTATTTCTTATGCATCTTTTAAACTTTCCGGCAGCGTCCGTACTCGGGCAGCGTCCCTACCCGTGACAAGCGCGCCCCCCTGCCCCTACCGGGCCCTCAGGCCCCGTGGGCTCCTAAGCCTGCGTCCCAGCCGACTCCCAGATCCCAGGCGGCTAAGCCTTCACAGGCCGACCCCGCCTTCTCCTTCTCCTTATCGAGTATTGACTACGTAGGTCAATTACTCATCTTCCATGAGATCTCGGAGATCTCTGCTTATGAAGAAACAGTTAGAAATCCGTCTCTAGGTTCCGTAACCGCAATACATAGATTCCCAGCCATCGCGGCTATTCTACAACGGCTCGCGCGCGCCGCTGTTCAAAAATAAATAACTCACATAAGATAAAGTAAATCCGTGTATTTACGTCTAACTTCCCCTAAAACGATCAAGTAATAATAATAATTTTTGCTATGTCTATTTTTAGATTCCGGCGCCGACGCCGTTCACTTAATCTTAAACTCGATCTTTTAACATGCGTGTTTGCGCCCACGCACGCGTAACCTTCCCTGACGCCGCCGCGAGGGAAGGAATCCTCGTTAGTTCCCGCACACATCGTGGTTCTCAGTGATATCTCGAGCCGAGGTCGTCCCCGGATGGAGCCCCCGAGATATCACTTTCGCGATACAGTGACTCACCTACATCACTTGTACTCACACATGAGATCAACTCTCACCACACGTGCACATACAAACACATGGTGGACGGGTTTGTTTTCTTTTTCCTTTTTCGAGCTGAATCGAATAGTGTAGCTAGTTTCGTTCCGATATACACGTATTCATTTGTGAATCATGCAATTTCGATTGTATGATTCACAAATGAATATATGTATGAATAGCTTAGAATAGTTTAGCTAGGTCAGACGCAACTTCTCAGGTAACAGCCCAAGCCGAGGTGTGCCGTGCACCCTTGTGTATATTACCTAAAAACCAAATCGGCTGAATGCCTTAAGCGCTCGCCATAGTAGTCCGGTGAAGCTTACCAGGTCAATAGCACAGTCAGTTCAAAAAAAAAAATCCTTTAACCAATTTTCTTCCATGTCCAAGTTGATATAAAGGCATAAGCGCCAAATCTTCTATATAATATTTCGTAGATATTCTTTTATCCATGTTTTTATCTTAATCTCCTTGTTAATAGTAGCGTACCAATTTCCTTTTGTCTGAATTATTTCGTTTTGCCAATTCTGAAGTTGTCAATATAAACCCAGGTGGGTTTGTAGAGGTGCATACTATCAGGCCAACCTTTATATGGCATGCTGGTCGAAGCATATGACGAATGCTGTGGCCACATATTCATATTCAATATATGCATAAGTATTAATTATCCATATAACTTTTTGATATATGTTTTGTTTAGATCAAAGCTGCAAAACTGTAGTCAGTGTAAAACAGTTCCCATTATCCTCCTCCCATTATGAATTAATATGTATCTTTAAACAGTTAGAGCTACTCATTTGATTTAGATCATTTTGAAGTTTCTTTAAAATATTCTTTCAACAAATTTTAGTGTCATGAATTAATTAATAATTATAACGCTAAAACAAACGAGAAAAAATACTTCTACAGCGTTCTGTCGTAATATGTTAGTGTTAGTAGACAATTAGTAGTTGAAATTGGATTCATTTACAATGAAATATTTAAAAAAATAGTGTAGCACAATAAAATCTAGTACAAACTGATATATTTCTAAACTTCATATTTAAGTCATAATGATTAATATTATGCTACTAACTACTATAACCAGCTAAACTAAAACAATAAAAGTAATAATGCTTTACTTATAGGTATTAATAATATATTATTTATTATTTTCAAATTATCCGATTTTACCCTTCATATTTTAATCCTGAGCTTCAAAAAGAGTAGAGGTAGAACAGAAGGAATCTAAGTACAAAAATATAATGAAATAAATGACATTATTATTATTTATTTTATTCGACTCTTCATAAATACATTTTATAATTAATATTATAAAATACGAAAGTAAGTTTGTTTGCTACGTTTTCAAGCCTTAATTACCTATCCAATGTTCGTGAAATTTTGCACACGATGTTACGAATACAAATAAAAAGAAAAATCTTATCTTTAATTCTGAAAAAAACTACTGCTTGTGAGCTATATATCAAAACTACATTAAGGCGAGCGAAGCGGCGAGCAAGAACTAGTAATTTAATATTTCACATGTAGCGAGTTGCAAGCACAGTAACTGTGTAGTATGTTGATCAAAACAATTATCTTGTGTTCGAATTTCACCACACCTGGTTTATCTGAGACATTATATATCGATATTAAATAAATTTCTATAAATTATTTTTTATTTCTAATGGTAACTCAACATCCGGTTACTTGTCTTGTTAGAAGATATCTTTTCATTATCCAATAATTTCTAAACTATATATTTTGTGTATGTTTCTTAGTATTCTTATTAATTGAATCTCTAAAATAACAAATGAATTTATGTTTATGTGCACAGTTTATGTTTTGAGTAATACGATTATTAAAAGCATATCATTTGATATCAGCAGTTTATTGTTATGATGAGCGAAGAATGGCGGACGTTGTCATATTTGGTTATCTGTTCACATTTTTATTGATAAATGCTTATTGTGGTGAGTTGTTTATTTAGAGAGAATTTATTCTTTCTGTTTATACTGTTATGCTTTATTTTACTTTTTTTAAATATTATCTTTGAAAGCTGTAAACAAAAGCTTTCGAAAGCAATTCTCATTATTATTGTTTTTCAATAATGAATTTACATTTAATGTGATTCTTGGTCTGTTATGTTGTTTTTACGTATAAGTAGTTTATAATTTCTTATTGGCATACGTGTTTATTAGTGTTATTTAAAATATATGGAACTCTAAAATAATATTTACCCAAAAACTACAATTGTAGTGTTTGGGACGTCAGAGTAGCAGAATGTAAATGTAAAGTTGTAATGCGATCTAGTAATTATAATATTTAGTATACTAATATCATCATTTAATGCTTATTTATTGTAAAAAATATCATATGTCGAAAAAATACGTGTAAATGTATTCACGTATTCACATTCACAAAATCGCACATTTTTTACTAAGGGTTGGACAGAATTTATTACAAATGTTTTTTGCATAATAAATGTTATTTATTTAGTTAGTAGTAGTTACTTAGTTATTTTGTGTTATTTTCTACTAGAGTGCCCTGTATAAAGAAGTTTAAATACCTGATTTCATGTTATAGAATTTAACAAAATATAATACCTTGTTAGGTGTACCCGGATTGGAGTCCCATCATGATGTCAGTCTATCGAGGAGCACACAGGGGCCTATGGAGCAGCAACTACTTGACCCTAATATACCTGATACGATGATGGTTCATCAACCAAGGTAAATAGAACAATTTTATAGGCAATGTTTTTTTTATTTTTGAGAACTAATCTTCTAGATTATTACTGCCATTATCAATTAGGTA
This sequence comes from Antheraea yamamai, assembly GCA_036509395.1. Classification (NCBI taxonomy): domain Eukaryota; kingdom Metazoa; phylum Arthropoda; class Insecta; order Lepidoptera; family Saturniidae; genus Antheraea; species Antheraea yamamai. The sequence continues at coordinate 15,559,701 of AP028443.1, read as the reverse complement.
ACAGTATTACAAGTGTCTTGTGATAATTTCAATGTTCTAACACCATGAGGGCCTCCTTCTTAGTACTTTCCAGGGAGTTTTGTGGTATGTCAGAGTTTGTGCATCGTAGTAGTATTTTCCAACCACTTTGCTTATCCACAATAACCAAACTATATGATATAAGATACCACCAATGTTACAAAATATTGAGTCAAATAATACAAGATTATGAATAAAATATAAAAGCCACTACACAACAGACTAAAATCCTGGCAAAAAAAAAGCCAAGAGTAAAGATATGTAGAACTGTCATCAACATTTTCTTTATGAATCAGTCTGAAACTTTGCCACACTGAAATAACATTATATATATAGTAAAATCGTTCTCTTACATTAAAATATTCTCATATTTCAAGTTCATTTAGAGTCAAGGACCTTGTGATAAGAGTTTATTTTAGTATTTGGCCCATAATCATGTCACAGATTATTATTCAGCACAAAAAAATTCATAGCTTTCTTAAGATATAAGAAAAATCACACTGAAATTGGTGTCTATTGAGAACATTAGTTTTTTTTTAGAATGTAACATTACATTCTAAACTAGCAGATTTTATCCCGTCCTGGTAATAAAAACCTTGACAAATTATATACCTAAACCTTCCTTGTGAATCACTTTATATACTGGTTGAACACCGCATGAAAATATGTCCAATAGTTTTTGAGTCGCAACAGACAGAAGTCCTCACTTTGTTTTATAATATGTAATTTATTATATGCACAAATGTTTTATTGTTTTTTCATTTCATCAAACAATTGTAAAAACTAAACACACATACACACACAGACTTGTGGCACTAATAAGTTAAACAAACCTGTCTTTGTCTTTCACTGAAATTCCATATACATTAGAGGAGGTCAGCTGTCATATTGAAATTTCAAATTTGTTATTAAATAAGTCACATCTGGCCACTCCTTATTATGTTGAAATAGAAGTAGAAAAAATTTTCAACTCCTACTTGTATAAGTTGTGAAGTTCATGTATGCACTTTTATAATGTGTGGAATGAGTACAGTACCCGGTATTTGATTTGGCATGTTGTGGAAAAGAGTGAGACAATATTGGATTACTTTGATTTAGTAAAGCTATGTCTCTATTGCACAGCATGCGGCGATAGACAAAGATAACTCTATACGAAACCGAACTTCTCACCAACCTGACAAATCAAAAGCTAGGTAGAATACAACTGATTTAAAAAAAAAATGTTCTTTTTTAATATGCTGCCATTTTGTCCAGGAGAAAATTTCAAAAGAGGTAATGATAGATATTTTATAATAGAGGTATTTAATTGATATATGTATACACAGTCCTTATACAGAAACTTTGCTTGTAATAGTGCATACGTTAAAAAGCACTCTACTAGCAACCCATATTATTGTAATATATAATGTTGTAGGAACTCTATTTCACTAAACCATGAAATATCCGGGTTATGATGTGCTGAAATTTAAAAAAAAAAAACAACATGATCGGCGATTTTGAGATTTGGCTATTAAAAATCAGTTGAGCGGTTAATCTAAAGCGGCTAACCGCGGTTAGCGGTTAGACATAAGTATCTGAAATATGATGAATAGAGATTTATAAATAGGATGCGCCGCCTCGTCGATAGTAAAAAGAAATCTCTCAAAATTCTCTTATTCATAACACTAAAGAAAGATGCTGAGAAAGAGAAGAAAAAGGTATGGAATTGATTTCCATGTGTGTGCACCGGTATCAGTATAACCTCCAAAAATTCTATACTATCCAATAATCAGACACCTCCTGGTTTTCAGTTGCGCCCGATTAGTGAGACTACTGTACATATAAAAAGGAATGTCAAGTATTTGTTCTTATATGAGTTACTTTCTCAAAAACTTACCAAGTGTATGTTTCTATTTCTATATAGATATAAATGTTACCAATGCGAACCACCCGATTGCATTGCTGGGGACGAGCAGCAAGTGTGCCATGATGCTCTATACTGCTTCAAGTCCTCGGTGAGGGCCTCAGACGGAGAGCTCAGACACTCGCGTGGCTGTTCCATCAGGCCGGACCACTATCACTTCACCTGCCGCGCGAGCAGACATCAAGGGTCAGTACTTCTGGTTGTATGCGACATTAACTGTATTTGTACCTTTATAAATGTCTAGCTTCTGCCCGAGACTTTTTTCCGTGTGGAATAGTTATTTTTGACTAAATATAATATACATTATGCTAATAAATGAGTTGTCTAACACTTAAAGAATTGTCATTCATTCAGTTATTTGTAAAGGCATATGCCCTTTTGCAGTTAAACCGTGGTATAATTGTAATATGTTTTCATACATTCTTTATTCCTTTACTATAATATATACATCTTTGTAACTCTATTTTTCTACTATTGTGTTATCCATGTGTTTGCTGCAATGAACATATTTTCTTCCTTTCTTTTCAGTACATTTTGTGTGGAAAAATAACAGTCATTCATTGTTTATAATATTATTAGCTTTTACTTGCATTAATTTAAAGATTATATTTATAGTACATTTTTCTCTTTGCTCATACATCTTTGGTCAATATTTCTTTTTGCGAGCGACTTGCTCTTTTCTGTACTCCTACATTTCAAAAATGTTAACTTATCTCTTTTACAAGGCAAGTAATAGATAATATTCCGTAGTGAGCACTCTGTGGAAGAGCCACGTGTGGCCTGCGAGTCGCTGCGTTAGTCCTACAGCTGGGAGTCAGATGGAAAACAAAATGTTGTTTATAGCCGCTGCGATAGGCTAAGAACAGGGATTCAGATGAAAAACAAAATGTTGTTAATTTTATCCCAGGGTAGGGAAGCCACACGCTGGTCAGCACAACGTGACGTGCTGCCAGGGGGATATGTGTAACGACGGGCGGTTCCCGGAGCTGCCGCCCGCCGACACCGCCATAGAGCATCTCACCGGCAACACGTGGCGGCTGTGGGCGAGCGTCTCCGCCTCCGTCCTACTGGTCACAGCCGTAGCCGCTGCTGCCATCTATATAGTGCGACGGACTCACAGGTAACGACACTTCCTGCTTTTTGATGTGAAACATCTATAGGCGAGGGTAAACCTGATTGTTGGTGTGGCGAGACATGGCAACGCGATGCCATGCGTAAGCGACTATGCGCAATCTCTCTTGCCGCACCGATCTCGCATACATAAAGTGTATACAGTGTTGTTTACTATGTTACACATGTGTTTCACATCTACCAGACGTCCTGTGACGGGTCAATTTTTTATATCATAGGGGGCAAACGAACCAGTAGGTCACCTGATGGTAAGTGATCACCGCCGTCCATAGACACTAGCTACACCGGGGGAGTTGCAAGTTGCCGGCCTTTTAAAGAAGTATACACTCTTTCTTGAAGGCTTGTAACCCGTAATGGTTTGGAAACACCACCGCTGGGACTCGATTCCACAGGGTCGAAGGGATGCTTAACCCTCACGGTCCTCCTGTATACTAATGTATAAAAATCCAGTGTCATGATGTTGGTCCAACTTAAGTGATAGGATAATTTATCTTTTCGATTACTGGCCTCAGTATTTCTTAATTACAAATTACATGATTGTTAATGTTGATTATTGTTATTAATTGTGTGGGCCACCTTCGAATGAAACAACTACAGCGATGACTTGCTGATTCCGAAGTTGAACTTGAAGAACAATGAGGTTTTCTCGTAATAAAAGTGAAGCAGCGAAGGATGCGCTCGTATACAGAGTCGTTCAAAACAGACTATTCACTATCTACTACTACTAACGATGACTATCTATTACGCGGTTACTATTACTATGACTGCTCTCTATGCCACCCGCGCCTGTATTGTCAATGCTCCGAGCCTTGCATACGGCACTGAGGTCGCTCGCCCGACGCTGGCGGTGCTTCGTCAATTAGAGCCTTCGCAGCCACCCGCACAGAGTCAGGGCTCAGCTAACCTAACACAGGGCGGGACGGGGGCGCGATAGGTTCCATTCGCTTTCTCTTTATTTTATAAAATATTTACAGTTATACGTACAGCTAGAAAAATTATTTTAAACTATTAAATAATCTATATATAAAATTACACGGGTTAAGTTAGAAATAAGAATTACAAATATTGGTACAATCATACTATTTTAAATATCGAACTATAGTATAAATCTATGCACTATTTCTAGACAAAACACTATAATACTACACACAAATAAAACACACTGCCAGTTAACACTAATCACTATAAATTGTCGTGAACAAATTGTAAGTGTTGTCTATGGCAACATTAAAGTATAAGATTTTTATCTGTGTATTTTCTCTTGTCGCGAATAAATGAAGGAAGAAAGACGTGTTGTGTTTGCTTTTACCATATTAAAATACAGTCCACTATACAAGAAGTCAATAAGTTTCATCAGTTTTGAACAGATGGTGCTGTAAATTAGTTTGTCGACAGAAAAGTGTAGGATCGACTGTTACAGATATCTCATAGATGGCGCCACGTTTTAATTTCGCAAAAAAATTTATCATAATTTTAATTCGACCAGCAACATGTGACCGGCTAGTATACTAACCTAGGCAATGAACTATTGAAACAAATGCCGAAAGTAGTTCTTTACAACCGGAATAAAGGTTCACTTACTTGATAAACTTTCTCCGCCGCCATGTCCGATGTTGAGAGCACCAGTTCTCCAAAAATGCACACAATAGTAAAAAATCCAACATTTAATAAATAATGCTGTTTCAATATATTAACTGACTTCAAAAATAATATTCTCAATTCCGTTGTATTTTTTTATGTATGTCACTTCCAAAGTTTGTTTTTATAATTTGCTAAATTATAAGTTTATTATCTAAGTTTTTGCAGACAAATTGAGCAGCTTTGATGGAATTGAGCCACAAAAGATTGTATCCTCATTACATATAGATTAAGTATTGCTGATATCACAGGTTAAGGGTGTCACATGCTGCTCTGTGCAAGCTCGGGGCGGATACAAACTACTTCTCATCAAGCATGTACAGTCCGCACATTACCAGCGCGTATTATGAAGGTAAATATACCAGTTTAGTAAACAGCACTTCCTCTTGACTGTATACTGATTGGATTACAAAAGTCAGAGACGGAGGATCCAAAAAATTCTAAATTACTGTAATTTTATTTATTTTTAATTGATAAAACTAATAATATGAGAATGCCACTGATGCTAGGCTAACACTCTCCTGAAATTAATTATATGTGAATGCGACCAATGGTAGGTTAACAGTGTCTCCAATAATTTATAGAAGAACAAAGTGGGAACAGAGGAATCGGGCTCCCAAATGTTTCTACTGAAATTGCTGAGTCAATGCCTCATACATTGGTATCCCGGATGCCTCCCAGTCTTGATCAGCAGTTGTGTTGCGATAGCGTAACTAGTGTGTAGGCAATCCTGGTTGACTGTTGCCAAATGTTTCACAAATTAATTTTCGTTTTGTGTTATTGTTGTTTAGACATATATGTAGACACAATTTCATACACATTCAGTTCCACACAAATGTAATGTAAATTATTAAGCTAGGAGTTGGTAATTTCAACTCTTTAATAATGGCGTCTCGTAGATACGAATTCTGCCAGTGTCAAGTTAGTCATGGAAAAGTTACTTTATAGGTAGTATTAAATATTATTTACATAATTTTGTTTTTCCAGATTAGGCCACTGAAATATACAAAAATAAACTCAACTACTACAGATATCATGCCTTAAATAAATATGTATTTACAGAGTAATCAGTGTTAGTTATTGTATTATGTTAAAGTTTAATTTTGTTAATACATATAAAATTAGCCAGAGTATAGGCAAAAGGAGAAAATATATACAAGAGCAAAGATTTAAAATCAGGTGCACAGGGTACACTGCCAGGCAAAATATCATACAAGGAATATACTAAATTACTGGGGACGTTTTCGGTTATTGAATTTTGGTTCCGTCATCTATACAGTATAATCTCACTAATCCGGCACGTCCAATAATCGGGCATCCTGCGCCCACGCCCCCCTCGCCTCTCTACACCTATGATGCATTGATTTGTTTCAAAACCTGCATAACATGGGCAGAAAAATACGGCATATCTGCCAAAGATATACTTCTACGCAACATGCGAGAAAAGGTTTTTAAGCAAGGACTACTACTATGTAATTACATATGTACATGTTAGTTTAATACATTACACACATTTATTCCCTCTATGAAATGCTTTATTTTATACATTACCTGTGATTTTTCACTATAATCCAGTAATCCGAACATTCCAATAATCCGGCACCCTCCGGTTTTTTAATAGAGCCGGATTAGTGAAATTATATTGTATTAATAAAGCTGAAGAGTTGGTTTACTTTAGCACATTTATCGAGGTAGGCTATTATAAGCTATTTCAAAATAGAGGTTAACATTGTGAGCTAGAGTTAGCGTTACCCTTAAATAACTATTCGAAGTCGCAGGCAGAAGCTAGTTTATAATATTAGCAAAAATAGCTTATAAATATGAGGTTGATGATCTGTATGTTTATTCTATACATTCTAGTAGTAAGTTGGCAATAGATTGCGCTAGAGTGATAGAATGTGCGTGCAGGCGGCGAAGGCTCGCAACCGTGGGTGGTGGCGGTGGCGGCCGGCGACTCCACCGTGCGCGAGTACCTCGAGGGCTCCGTCACGTCGGGCTCCGGCTCCGGCCTGCCTCTCATGGTGCAGCGGACCCTCGCCAAGCAGGTCACCCTCTACGACTGCATTGGGAAGGTATTCTCATCCCGTAAACGTTATAGCCTTCTCTATTCATCTAAATCTTTAGTTCCTAAAGTGGTCCAGGTGGCCTCCCAGGGGACAACATCATACTTAGCATGACACAAGCAATTCTTTCGTTTTACCTATATCCCATTGGTGTATTGATGATTTTATGTATCTGTCTGTTTATTTATATGCATAGTCCATATGTTTAATGTATCGCACATGTTTCCAGGGTCGGTACGGCGCGGTGTGGCGCGGCAGCTGGTACGCCGACAGCGTCGCCGTCAAGATATTCTTCTCGAGGGACGAGGCCAGCTGGAGGCGCGAGACCGAGATATACAGCACCGTACTGCTGCGACACGAGAACATACTCGCCTACATCGGCAGCGACATGACCAGCCGGGGCAGCTGTACACAGGTACACCATATACCTGAATACCCTGATATCCGTCCAGTCAGACAGACAGCTAAGAATGGGTTATGTCCTACTCGCACGGACTAAAACACCCCATGGTACCTTCTCGCACCTTTTGACTGGAGGAGCAGGGACTGCCTTACTGGCATTACGTCTACTCCCCTAACAGGTGTTTGCCCTCCTAAGGAACCCCTGATTATTATGTAAATATATATTTATTAAGGTCATAATGTCTGTAAGTCTGTCTTTGTCTTTGTGTATTTCAGTCGCCTAATCCGGAAGAACTAAATTATATAATAAGAGTTTAACACTACCTATAAAGTGACTCTCCCATGACTGACTTGACACAGGCTGAATTTGTATCTACGCGACGCCATCATTAAAAAGTTGAAAGAAACTACACGGCCTGGTCGGTGCATAAAAATGCAACTAATAACTACTTATTATTTTGGCAGAATTACAACCACTATCACAACGAATAATACATCTTTTTATAATATTTTAATGTTTTTCCTCCATAGCTATGGCTGATAACACATTTCCACCCGCTCGGGTCCTTGTACGAGCACCTGAACCGTACGACCCTCACGAGGCACCAGATGATGGTCATCTGCCTCTCCACCGTGAACGGACTCCTGCATCTTCACACCCAGATATACGGGACACAGGTGAGTTTACCAAAATTCAAACTTATATGAATATGATGGAAGTAAAAATATTAATCTGCGTAACGGAACAGAATATACAAGACAAAGTTATAATATTGTTACAGGAATCTAAAAATAACATTCATTTTTCCTTACGCTTATTTATCTTATTTTATTTTAGTTTATATTATCTCTATTGGAAGAGTTACTATTGACCTGCGGCTTTGCTATTTACTATATCCAGGGAGTTACTATTGACCTGTGTCCATACTACTGACTATATCGGGGGAGTTACTATTGACTGACTATTTATTCCGTCCTTAAACACCATTGGTTGTAGGTATTGGCTGTTCATGCATCTTTATTATTATTGACTGAATGCCTTAAAAGGCGATCGACGACGAGAGACAAGGCGTCCTCGCTCAGACAGTTGGACCAATAACATCTACAGATAATTTGTAGCTACGTTCAGTCTTGCATTTCTGTTTCCATTATATTTTTTTTTTACGTTATCTTAATTTTTGAAATAGAACTTCTTTACGTACACTTGTCTCGGGGAGTAGGCTGCTGAACACGTCACGAGAGCGTTACGAAAAGTGATCGGCCGAGGCGAACGGAAGTTGAGACGGAGATATAACGTTAGTTAAGATAGAAAGAGAGCGAGTTACGTTTCGTATTATCAATTAAAACCTTAAATATTTGTAAAAAAATGTCAAATTTATATGTATATACATTTATATTATATATATAAATATATATGCATATATTCATGTATATGGAGCTAAAGTTTTTGTTAATACTAAGTAGGACTTTTCTTATATAACTATCTCTACGGCACCCGTCAAATTGACGGGTGTATAAAAAAACGCACTTTGAAAAACTTATTTATTCGATTTAACTACAATTTGCCCAATATTTGCCTTCACGTTTAAATAAGGTATCAAGAAAAAAAAGGCCTTTAAAAATATCATGGATATAATAACAACAATACTAACGGGTAACCTTACTTATTCAGTCGATTTTTTACAGGTATATTCCGTTTCGCCTGTGCATTTTCGGCATACCACTTTTTATGTAGTGTATTCAGTAATTGCAGGTTTTTGTTTTTTTACAGTAAAAAGGGTTCCCTAAATTTAAAAAAACGCTGTAATTCTATTAGCCTATTCATAAATACCCACAATAAGCGGACACTGTACAAGGACCGAAACTTCTTGACATTGTCTTTTTGAAACGTTTGTACACTGCAAATGCAGCATTCATACTGAAGATCTCTTCTTGTTCTTGAGTTCTTTTCGGCGATAAGATATAACGGTTCCGTAGCAGTCCAAAATAATCACTTAGGTAATAGGACCGTCTTTAGTTTGCACTACTGAAGCGCAATTGAGATAACGAATTGGAAACGAAGAACATAAAGACATTGCTTTCACTCTTCTATCTCCTACTGGATGAATAATGTAAGGAATGATGAAAAATATACAAGCATTAGTTTCGAGATAAGCGTACCCGTCAACTTGATGGATCCCGTACTGATGAATCTCAAAAAATAAAACGTTTAGGAAAAAGAAATCAGTGTGTATAAATTCTTTGAAGGAAATGATTAATTTACGATGCAAACGCTTGCAAAAGCTTGAATTCCGTCGAAATTTACGGGTTCCGTAAATCTAGTGTTAATTCCCAGGGTAAACCTGCGATCGCACACCGCGATATAAAGACGAAGAACATCCTGGTGAAGGTGAACGGCGAGTGCTGCATAGCGGACCTCGGGCTCGCGCTCACCAACCAGCACATCGAGCAGCAGCAGCACCACCAGAACCCTCGACAGGGCACCAAGAGGTACATGAGCCCCGAGATGCTGGACCAGAGGTACGTTCTTCTAATTTCTCTTATTTTGCTAGCCAAGCCTCGATATTGAAGATTTTAATTATCAGATTCATGTTTTATTGTTAATTAAGAGGGGAAGGGGGGGGGGGGATTTAAAAATGCCCGATTTAAAGAATTTTTTATACGCTACAAGTAATAAAGAATGATTTAGACGATCGGTACATAATACTAGAACATATAATTATTATTTCCTGAATTTTTAAGAGTAAAAGTGTTATTAAATCATTTTTCCAAATTATCCCTGGGTGAATTTGATTTGGATTTTTGATTTTTTTATGACACTTGCAAGTGAAAGTTTTCCAACCAATCTTCATCGAAATAATGGGCCAATTTGTTACTATAAAATAAAAAAATATGAAAAATAACAAAAGGTCCTAGGGATATACATCTTTATATACTATTGACAATTAATCATGTAGTCATTGCATATAGGAAATATAAAATGGTGATTGTATTGATATAATAAAGAGAAATTAATCATAAGAAAAGGTTTATTTTTCTCCTCTGCGCATTCCCTATACCCCTTTTGTTATATTTATACTCACATTTATTGCGCGCGAAATATAATTAGCATTTCGCATTTAACGTGCTACATTAGCAATAATTCTCATGTTTTATATTGATTTTACAGTATGAATCTCGAGTGCCTCGAGTCGTACATGCGTTGCGATATATACGCGCTCGCGCTCGTGCTGTGGGAGGTGTGCAGGCGAGTGTCCCCCGCGCAGGAGTACCGGCCCCCGTTCCACCACCTCGCGCCGACCGACCCTACCTTCGACGACATGAGGAAGATCGTCTGCATCGACCAGGCTCGCCCCGACCCGCCCACTGACACACAACCGGTTAGTGAAATTATGGAGGGTAGACGTAAAAAAGCTATGGAGGGTAGACATGAAAAAAGTATGGAAGGCAACTGGAAAAAACTATGCAGGGTAGACGTAAAAAAAACTATGGAGGATGGACGGTAGAAAGAGAGAATTAGGGTAGGGTGTTTTTTACATAAGGTTTCACACGGACGAAGTCCCGGGCACAACTAGTTGTTTACTAAAAATGCTAAGTGAAACTTTATTACTTTACATTTTTGTACTAATAAGGGAGTGTCATGCCGTTTACCGTGACGGCACACAGGTAGATGTTACCACCATTGCGTCATACCAAAAATTGAAGTGACATAATTGGTGAAATACTCAATAATGACTTCGGACCAATAACTTCAATTTCTAGAACAATGTAGTCATGAAGCTTAACCGTTGTCTTAATATACTAACGCACGGAAGTATATCTATTTACATATATATGTATACATATAGCTCATGAAAAAATGTTCGGTGACGATGACGCGAGTTCCATGATTTTTGTCCACCTAAAAAAAAAAGTGCTGAAGCCTAAAAAAGTTTATCGTTGTGGAATGAGGCACTTTTTTTTTTTTTCTTCGAACTGACTACGCTATTGCCCAAGCAAGGTCTTAACAGCTTCACCGGACTACTGAGACGAGCGCTTAAGGCATACAGCCGATTTTATTTTGACAACTAGCTCAAGGGTGCGCGGCACACCTCGGCTTTGGCTGTTGCCTGACACATGCAATTCGCTACCTATCTGAACTAACCTAAGCGAATGAGGCACCTGGTACAGTGTTCCGTCAGGGTTATGACATGGGACTCTTCGAAAAGGAATTGAAACAGGTCTTTCAAGGTCAGCAACATAACAGTCACGCCCCTGGTGTTGCAGTTGTCCATAGGTTACCCATTTAACATCACATGGGCCGTCTGCCTGTTTGCCGCCGTTTGGCATTCATTTAAAAAAAACATTCCAGACTATGGTCGGTATGGCGAACCTGATGCGCGAGTGCTGGCACCAGAACCCCTCGGTGCGGTTACCGGCTCTGAGGGTCAAGAAGACGCTCCTCAAGCTGGCGGCTCTCGACAACTCCATACAGCTGAACGATGACAACGAGGTCTCCGTCTGACTCCGTTCCACCACCATCGAAGCACGCTCCCCGGACTTCACTCATCCATGTAATATACAATACCCTTTTGCCACAGTCATTCGATATTATTGATAGCCAACTAGAAAAAAAAATGATAATAATAATAACTGGAATATGTCATGAACAGCATTTATAAATGTTTATTATTGTGTCATGTTACATTTCATACTGAGCTAAAACCAATATTAATCCTTCATATGGTATGTTTAATGTTACTACGATTTCCAGTTTTTATACACCGAGAATGAAGCCCGTAAGGCTTTTAGTTAAAAAAAAGGATTAATAATCCGAAAATGCCATAAATGTTTATTATTGTCTCGTGTTACATTTAAAAATGAGTTAAATCCGATTTGAATCGTTCAAATCAACAAAATTTTTATTCAGTTTAGGACCGTCGCTTATGAACGTAGGCCTTCGCCCTTATGAAAGTCAAAACTACATATGTTCCGTACTTTTGTTATATGTAATAATTTATATGTTAGCACAAATCTTTTTTCATATTATATGATATTAATCGCTTGAAAGGAATGTATCTGTCCACTAGTTTTCGTGAACGCACCTTTAAAACGTTCGCAAGTGCTGCCCTCTATGGCAACTGAGTTAACTTTGAATCTAGCAACATACAAAACCGCTCTGTGTGATCTGTGTAAAAACAATTGCAAAACCGGTACGATATCTAACAAACCGTTAAAAGAAACCAAGTGCCAGTGTAGACTTGTGTCCTATTATATCAAAATCAGCGATCTAAGCCACGAACCAAGCCGGGGTACCCCGAAGAAGAGGATCTCCTAGTGCGGGTGAGTGGTGGATACAGTCCTCCTAAATTCATTTCCTAAACAACATATAACATCTTTTTTTTCTAAGATTTCCACTTCTATACACCGAAAGTGAAGATTGAATCTCGCCGTCTATAAGGCTTGTAGTTTTCATCTTGTGACGTTTCATATTTTACAGTGTACAAAATTTGATCTCAATAATTAATCTGAAGTATTAGGAACGGCTAAAATTTGATTTAGCTCATTTTGAAATCTAACGGCTCTATTAGTGATAAGTATAGATCAGTATGGTAGTGTGTTAATATTTGAGTAACAAGTATGTACAAATGAACATACATTTATGACGTCACTATGTTGTATTTTAAACAGGTAATAATATTGCACTGTTATCGTATCACACGATCGGTTACTAGAAATGTTTATCGACTAGCTGATAGAAGAAAACTGATTAATATAGTCATCTGAACGTATTAAATCCATTTACTTATCTACTTTTCTGTCGTACTTAAGTCGAGTCGTCATTAAAATAACAATAACTTTTGATAGAGTGAACCGATTTTAAGGAAACCAAGACTTAATGTTACTCGAGGATGTACTTTATAATTTTTTTTTTGGTGAGGTTTTATCGTGAACGCAGTGATGCATGTTCACACAGACAGACAGACAGATAGACATTTATAAAGATTATCTAACGGCCGTTTTCAATAACGTATCTACTGGTAAGGATAAAATGCTATCCAGGATGGACGATAACTTTTGATCTATCCTTTGAATGCATTTCACAAACATCGATAACGGCTATCCAAGGACGCCCTCAGGTAGATAGGATCCTTTATCCGTTCCCTCGCGGCGTTTCGTTATTGTTTTGTGTATTATGAAATTGAAAATTAAAATTGTTACATTATCCAAAATAATAATAAATAATAAAAATAAATTCATAAATGCTGTTTGTACTCAATATTATACATTACGTATAATACCTTTTTTTAGTGCTAAAAGGTTATGTTCCATGTTCAGTAAAATTACAATGAAGTTTTTGTAACAGAAAACAAAACGCAATTGACATTTATTGTAAGTAGTCCGTCGCGTCGGTTGCTTTTAACTTTACCAAGTATTTTACGTTTTGTGAAACATTACTAAAAAGTTGAAGTTAAGTTTTGTGATAGTATCAAAATTATTATACCTAAAATGCCTATAACGCAAATGTCTGCTATAATTACCTGCTTGATGTTACATTCAAATACGGATATATTTCAGATAATAAATTGGTAACTGCACTTTTGTTCCATCTAAATCTATATATAAAATCAAAATCACTGAGTTCTTCTATGTAATTCACTCTATATTTGATACGGTTACTTTGAAAGCTATTATTTTCGTCCTCCGTATCACTATCCCAATCTGATAGTTGCTGCAACATTTCGATATCACTTTCACTTGAACTCGAAGTAGTAAGTAAAGTAACATTTTATTAAAGATTTATTTATAGAATTACAAATAGAATACACAATATTAGTCCAAATAGTATTTTCTCAAAACAGCAGATAGCAGCGTATCTCTCAAATATGAAGGATAGCGATATGACGTTACAAATGACAACATCACTTATCCACAGATAGCTATCTAAATTATAGAAATGCGTTTTTCGCCATTCCCATACAAATGCTTACCGACGACCATCGATAAGTCCTCTCGTCAGTAGATAACATGAACGGATAGCACGAGTTATCCGAAGATAGATTATTGAAATGCGAAAGCTTACTGATAGATAGATATTGATATCGTCAGTAACGAAATCAGTGGATAGATAGATTATTGAAAACGGCCGTTAATGTATTTTATTATTTATTCCTAGATATTTTTCACAAAAATCTAAAACTACAGACACGTTAGATTTACATTCTTATTATATGTGTAGACAGATATACAAAATGATTCGCTCTATTGATATCGTACTATATTATTGCCGGTTTAAAAGTCATTTTAGAATATTATATTTATATACATACATACTTCTTGTAAACAGTTTATGTATGTATGTTACGTAGAGAGTTGTACGTAAATTTATGGATCTCTTCAAATGAGACACCCTTTCGATATACTATGCACTAGTTAATTAAAATGATTAATTATTAAAAACTGTCGAGTGTGAGTCGCGCTTCGGTAAAGGATCTCCAACAAAATTAATAAAAGAATACATGACACAAATATATTATCTAGTTGTACAGAATCCATAATGTCAGTGTCCGATTCGCACTTTACTTATATTAAAATATCGAGATAGATTGTTCTGAAATCCTATATAGATTGACATAGTGTCTGATTTGTACATGATTGTAAATGTTTTTTTTATCTCTTAAACCAATTTCGATGGGATCTATTTTAAGTAAATAAAAGTGCCGAATAGTATTTTTAATGTGTAAATAATTTCTATGTAAATATCTTAAGTTATTAAGTCGATAAATCTCTTATATTATATTACTCTGTCCGTGTGTATGTGACTGAACTCCTCCTAAACGGTTGGACAGATTTTTATGAATTTTTGTATGTGGATTCAAGATAGGCTTAGATTCATAATTGGAACCGGTAGGTGGCGCTGCGGTTGAATTTTATGATTTTTTTTTATTATCACGGCAGGACAACGCCGGGCTCGCTAGTGATTGTATAAAAGAAAAATGGTATATTTTCGACGAAGGTGACCGTCGTAAGTTTGTCGTTTGACGGTCGCCGTCGCTTGTAGACGGTAGTCACCGTTAGACGTAGCTAGGTGTAGTCTAGCGTCTCTCTAAAAAAAATAATTTAGTAAGTATAATAACTGTACAAAATTAAAATTAACTCGATTCGGTACTAATAACTTTATTAAAATAGAATTGTATATATAATTATAAAATCGATTAACATAATCCCCACTGTTATTAGGAAATGGGAGAGTTGTTTGTAGAAATGATAAGAAATATTTAACTTTACTATCGTGTAACCGTAGTCTTATGTTTCTGCTTACCTCGTTATAGCCGTGAATATAAAATATATAGTATACATTTCGATTGCTTTATTGGTTAGCTCGATACATTAATTATGTTTCGATTTAAGGATATTGTAAGGATATCTCGATATTTCAAATATATTCTTATGATTTTACTCGAAATAATGTGAGTATATTTCGATTGTTTTCGATTTGACAATTAAATCGATTTGACAATTAAATCGATTGTTCTCATAATTACATCTCGATTGTTTTTCCAGTTTATTCAAAAAAATAGTTCGATTGGTTTCAATCATATCTCGATTGTTCTTATTAATTTATTTGGTTCAGTTGATTTTTTTTTGCGACCAATTCGATTTTTTAGTAGCGATTATTTTAATAATTCTACAATTTTGTGATTGTTTTTACCACTCTATCCGAGATCATCTTAACATTTCGATTGTAAGTTGCATTGATTGTATAAATTATAGCGATTGATGTAAAACCAAATGATCCTTATTCATATCTTTGAAATAATCGATTGTTTCGATTGTTCTCAATATCGAACCTTCGGGTATGTCGATTAAATCGTTGTTACATCTCACAATTGTTTTTTTATAATTTTACTCGAGTTAATCGTTAAAAATATCAATTGTATTCGTTTTGCTACATCGATGACTTATATCAGTATCGATATGAAGACTTCGAGTGAATCGATTACTTCTTTGAATTTTATCGATATATGGACGTATTTTATAAGTAATATATAATATAGTATAGATATACTTGCGTTGCCATAATATATTATTTTGTATATAAATATAAATGTGAATAATCGATTAATTATATGTACATATTTTAATATCAATTTTGTAATGTAATTTGTAATTAATAACCATAGGCTTGTATGAACTTACTAATGCGATAAATAATTTGAACAAGAAGCAGTGGAGTTATTTCATTTTATTATATACTTGCTGTGGCCGCGACTTCGTCCGCGTGGAACCTGACGTACAAAACAGTGACTAATGAAGTCATCTGAACGTGTTAAGCCTAATTATTACCTGTCACAAATACCTAAATTATTGAGATATGTTACAAAATTGAAAAAAAAATTAAAAAACTTAAAGTCACAAAAGTTTTGATGTAATTCGATTAATCTAAAAATCAATAAATATGATTTAAATATCTTTCTAGATATGAATTATAGTTTAAAAGGAAAACAAATGTGAATAATACATGCAAGACTCTTAAACTATAGGTCCTATCTCAAAAGGGCATTGATGTATTTCTTTTCATTAGAGGAAACGAATGGCGGTTAATTTTTTGTAAAATTACGACTTTAATATGTTTAGTTCCCTGCATCCGACCTCTAGTATAAAGACAAGGCACCGCGCGACGTCGCGAACAAAAGCTAGTATACAATAAAGAGATAATATGATTCAAACACTTCTGTTATTTCTCGCATTTTTAGTGAATGTCAAAATAACATGAATTTTTCAAAGATTATTCGTTTCCCAAACGCGACTTCACTTATAAGTCATGATGCGTTTTAAATCTTTAATAATACTATATAAAAAGTCGTCGGATATGTTTGTATTAAGGTTCGAATCTCTGTCTTTATTAAATAAGTCACTTGTTAGTAGTACACGGGGATGTTTTTATTACTTTGGTGTAATATTCAGGAATTTTGGTTATCTAGACTTTTTTTACATGCAATTTCTAGGACAGACATTTTTAAAAATTGTTTTTAGTTATAAGCACCCTGTATACTTACATATGCATATAGTATATAGCTGTTATTTTGGTTATTAAACATGGCAATTTCGATTATATATATATGCATTATATTATTGATAATAAAAACCAGATAGTGTATGCATTTTAATGTTTTAATTGTAGGTAAAATTAAAAAAAAAACAAGGTTCTTCAAAATTGGCGCTTTGAATACAAATTATTGACCATACACGGTCGATTAGTACGAATGATAACAATGGTACCTACTATTTTTGAAAAAAAAAAAACCGCATAGAAATTATAGAAAAAAATTTCAAGAAATTATAAAGCTTAAAATCAAAACATCAAAAAGGTTCGATGTAAAATGTACAGGAAATTATAACAATATATTTGTAATTTTATTACCGTGTGTTTGTGTCGCAGTATATGACTTTCTTTGTCTCATGATAGAGATGTAAAATATATAGATTCTATAATTAATTGTGTTCAATTTGTAAATATTAATGTTATAATAAAATGTAGCTACAACTGTAAGTGTTGCGAGAATAAAGAATTTTTGTCTATTATTGTGAGGTTTTATTTGTTTACCTAGATGCTGTGTAATTATTAAGTGGTATTTTTGTCATTTCCGACTTCTGTTAATGGACTTGTCAGATATAAGTGACTAGCCTCTGCTCGCGACTTCGTTCGCGTGGAATAGTCACTTTGGGCTAACGCTAACACGCAGCGGAAGATCTCAAGAGGAAAAAAAATCCCGATTTTGAAACATTCTTCATTGGTACTCCGCTCCTATTGGTCTTAGCGTGATGATATAGAGCCTATAACCTTCCTCGATAAATGAGCTATATAACAATCAAAGAACTTTTCAAATCGGATCAGTAGTTCTTGAGATTACCCCCTACAACGTCACAAACTTTACCTCTTTATAATATTAGTATATAGATATCCTTACCTCCCATCCTCTTATCCTTACGCAAACGTTGAGTATCAGAGCGTAGGTTACGACTACTTCCAAGAATATTAACTACTAGTGGTGGGGCTTTTTATCTGCCTGGCTAGCTACCACCTTCAACTTGAAAATTTGTCACCAAGCACCTGTTGGTGTGTCCCGACACACGCACTGAAGAGCCAGTCCCACTACAGGTTTGGCGTGTTTACAATCTTAGACCACATTGTTATTTAACGTTAGATCAGATTGTGGTCAAATGAAAAAAAGGCTGGTCAGGGTTTAGAAGAATGAGGTGGTATTAGGTGGTAGAGCCACGCTGAAGCTATTACCGACTTCAGCATGAATGGGTCGGCTCGCCCATTGCTTGCATTGTTTGTTGCGTTTCGTTCGGTCAGTGAGAGCGCCGGAGGCCCACCTCTCCCCCTCTCTCCCTTTCCTCCAAATACAGGCTGGCAATGCACTTTCGACTCCCCTGGTGTTCTTAGTGTCTATGGACGGTGGTGATCACTTACCATCAGGTGAAGACAGCCTGTTCGTTTGTCTGCTATTACATAAAAAAAATTGATATCCCGTTTACAAAACGCATAACATCATCTCTTGCCAGAAAATAGAATAATCTCCCGGCTAGTGTGTTCCCTCCTTCCTACGACACGGGGTCCTTCAAATGTATCATGAAGAGATATTTACGCAGGCTGGCATGACGGCGGTGACTGGCGATGTATAGTATGTCCCTCGGTAGTCACCATTGTTTTTGGATCGTACTGCGCTACCATCAGGCATAGTGTAGTCACTTTACCGTACAATAACAAAAAAAACTATACTTTCTAATTTTACAACATTTTGAGACAGCACCATCTATCTATCTAATATAAACGTAAACAAGTATAAAATAAAATGATCGATATTGAGAACGGATAAAACTCCATCGCCTCATTCTAAGAGACAGTTGTGCTCGCAAAGAAAGGCAGAGAGGTAGTGTACACTGGAGCTTCCCTGCCGCTGTCGGTAAGGTCTGCGGACGATAGCCGTGGGTACGTCCGTGGTCCTGGCAACAATGCTCAGAACATTGAAAGTTGAGGAACATTAGTATTTATTGCTATAGTAAGCTTCTACCACCGGTTTGTTAGGAGGTGCCACCACTCCCAACCCTTCAGACTACAGGAAAGAGACTCCTGATTAGGGTCCGACACCTGCTAGGTCGAACATATTATATGCTTAGACAGTACCTTCTCCCCGGCTACAAAGGTATGTGAAGAACACTATAGGGTTTAATTACGTGCGAGTCTAACATAGCCCACTCTCAGCTGCACGGTGCAGGGCTGTAGCTAGAGTCGAATTTGAGGTAGGGCAGCATTGGTTACAGGTACGGCGGAAGTAAAAAAATTATATAATTAATCTGCCCTCGAATGTCACAAACTGTGGTATGTTCGAAAAAGTTTAGATACCTATCGCTACAATTTTTTTTTATCTCAAAGTATGAAGAAACAATTTAATCATAATAATTTATCTTAGTTTTTGGTATTTTTAAGGTAGGGCATTGCTCCACAATTATGTGTTTAAGCAAATGAAAGTATGCGAGACGGGAATACGAAGTACAGCGAGTGAGCCGAAGTTTACTGTATTATAAAAATATCCAATAGTTGACTCCTTTAAGCAATAAATTTAGGACACAATTTCTGTAAAATAGATATTATTTTAATCCTGAAACTATCTCCTACTTGGGTTTTTTAGTTTCTTGCTAATCAAATTATGCACAGTTAATTGAGCTGGCAAATAAATGATTTCACAGATTGCTATTGTAATACAAAATATATTTGGCAATCGTATTTTGATGGTTCATATAAGATATTTATCCATGAATGTGTGGTCCGCAGTTTCACCTCACATAGTTCCTCCGGTATACTATTCCTATCTATGGTTAACTCTATGTTGCGTTAGGCCAGAAAAGTATGACGATTGCTGCCATTAAGGTATATTCCGTAGTAAAAAAAATCAGATCGAGTATCATAGTTTTTTTTAACTGGTCCATCTACGTTGTCGCATCGTGTATAAGTAAAAAAATATTAGAAGTATATTAGCAAAGTATGTTAAATTAATCGCCTATCGTACTCACCCGTACCTTACCGTAATTATAAATAAGCAAACCATAAAACCCACATCCTCTTTGTGGTGCTTATATATTATTTAATGGTAATATTTCCTTTTTCTTTATTGTTGGAATGTATGAGGATAACATAGTGACAAATATACATATAGGTAAATTTGGAATTGACGGGATAAACCGTATTTTAATATAGTAAACAAATTAAGTAATGGAATATTTTTATAGCGGTGCATTTTTATCATGAACCTAGTACATCAATTTGCGTCTCGGGATTTTTTTTGTTTTGTAATGTTGACATTTGAGTCGTATAGAATCAAAAATGGCAATCTCATAACTTTTGAGTAAACGAAAAAAATGATTCTATTCATTTAGGGCAATTACTGTGTGTATCGGGATTTAACACTGCTTGCAGTAAAGATCGATTATGACGTGCAATAGTACAATATCTATTTGTGACTGTAAATTACAGAATTATTCGAAATTAAAATTTCAAAACGGCCGTCTTTGTATTGGTAAGTATTGGTAATAGCCGTTTTTGATCCCAACGTCGATAGAGATGGCCACTTTTGACACGGAGTTTTATAAATATAGCAAGTTTAGTTTTAGGGTTGTCCAAGATGATAAATTAAGCAAAAAGTTCAAATAGGCAAAGAAATGTACGAAGGTAATAAAATATTATATTAGTTATTACAAACAACATAAAATTAGATTACACAACTAAACATTATTTATAAACTCTTGTTGAAATTAATCAAAAACATTTAAAAAGACATCGATAATGTATTAAAATAGTAATTATTTAGTACGAACAATATTTACAATAGAGAAAATAACAAACAACTAATTTCAGTAAAAAAAAAACAGAAATTATAAAAAAGGCCATGCTCTTTTTGTTGTCTCTCACTTTTGAGAAAAAAAAGTATAATTGTTGGTGTATTATTTTACTTTCACAATTTTTTAGCGCAAGTCAAATCCGCAAATCATTTCCTTCTTCAAGAGCTTCCTGACAATAGCTACCTTCAGGAGGAGGAGTAAAGTGTAATGACTCTTGTGTCGATATTAATGTTTTATAGAATCCCAGAGTTGGCATGTCACACCAATCTTTTCCGTAATGTTTAGTTAAAAGATTGTTTATGTCTTTCAATTTATTTTTATTTAAAGGAATAGTTTTTTGTAGCTGTCGTGCATTTATCATCGAAATGTTTTTTTTACGTTTACAGATGTTAAAGGCAGTTCCAGTGTCACTTTTATAAAAAAATTCACCTCTTACGAGTACATTTCCTTCCTTTTTAGATCTATCTGACTATAACAAATCTCTTACAATCTTTAAACTTCACATTCCACGAAGTCGTTGGCGTCAAAATCGACTTAGCCGCTTCTCTCCAGTCACTTACTGGACAATCATCCCCAAACTTAATAATTGTTGAAGTTTGGGATATAATATCTGTTATGTCATTGGGATGTAGGAGAATTTCTCTTCTTTTCAGTTTTTTCTCTATTATACCAAATGCGATCTGGGGGCATGTACGAATGCCCTGTGATAGGGAAAACTACTTCTATAATTTTGATTGTTGGGCACGACAGTAACCACTTACAACATGTTGCAATGACTATACAGTTTTTATTTTGGCCCCCACATCCATCTGCTACTAAGCGTATTCGGTTGATTCTAGTTTTGTTTGTGACAGTAAGTCGGTGGTAAATGGCTAAAGAAATCAAATTCGAATCTTTATGAAACTCGTCTTCCAGGCAACAGTATGCATATACATTTTCTTTGGTCATAGGCTGTTTAGAAGATCCTTCTACCATTGTAAAATTGTAAAAGTAAAGTTGCCTGCTATAGTAACAAATCTGATCTGGTAACTTTGGAAGTGGAATGTTTTTTTGGCAGTCAAATGATATCACTTTTAAGCCATCAGCTTCCTCACGCAGTTTGCCAAAGAAGGCTTTTGCTCTTAATTTATGGACCCGTTTTTGCGTGATGGTAAAATTTTTTTTGGAAACATCTTTTTCTGTCTTAATTTTTTCTGATAATTCAAGGCAAGTTGAGCAAACGTCTGTTTGTGGAGATCCGAAGCCAAGATTATAAAAATTATTGAAGATAAACCTAAAATATGAGAGTTTTAATTCAGGTTTACCCCATTCGGATATTTTGTACATCTCGTACAATTGTTTTACATTTAAATCAGCGGGTAAATATTTTCTATCGGCGAATTTAGATTTACGACAGTAATGTGTCTCAACACATTCCAAAGTTTCAATGCATAAAAAAAACCCTTTCATCACGTAATTGACTCTGTGCTTTGTAACTCCGAAAATGCTTAGAAAAAAATTTTGGCATATAGGTATTCTTACTTTATTAATAAATACTGAATATTTGATAGACGTTTGCTTACAAACTCTGGAAGAAGTTCTTTTAGCAACGAGTTTGATCGAGCAAAGTTTTAATATCATAGCGTCTTGGCATTTCTTGTCTGTGTGTGCATAAAACTTTGAGTGTAATGTAAGCATATCAGCAGTTTGTACTCGGCAACACCTGAAAGCGCGTTGGTCATGTTCACAGACACGCGAAGGCAAAGACTTCGATGAATATCTGAAAACAAAATGTTAAAACCGGGTATAAATTAAAATATAAGCCATACAGCCTCTAATATGAATACTATCTATGTTCGCTCTCACATAAATCGCTTAAGCACACAGGAATACATGCGCACGTAAGTAATTGCGCATACATACCCATTTTTCTATATATCAAAGTCACATGATTTATAGTATTCTTGCTCAATCATAACAAGCACTCCTCCTACACTCAAGGTATATAAACGAACGAACGTTTGTTAATATTCTACAATTAAGAGTATGGTCCTGCATATGACTTGCGTGTTGTTGGTGAGAATGAGTTAAGGTAAACAAACGGGACAAGGACATCGTTATCCCTACACATTTTTCACGCCATTTAATATCTTTTTATCAGTCTATTATATGCACATAACCAGTAATGAGTAAGCATTAAAAAAAATAGCAAAAGAAGACTGATTGGAAGTTATGAAAATAAAAATATTTCTTAGGATGATATTTCTATAAATAGCTACTACCTACGTCTTCCTTCATAATTATTAATGTTAGCTTATTGTAAAACTAATATATCAGTCGACCGCATAAATAATCATTTGAATAAAACGCGTACGCAGCCGTGAGCGGTGTTACTTTCAGTAATGATATTCATTGCTATTAGTAGGTACTTTTCAAAAATAGTCTCGACGTAATTCTCGCCAATAAAAACAAAAAACATCACACTTACATAAAAAAAATGTTAAGTAGCAACCCTATGCAGGATAGGTAGGTAGACTCACCTGTTTCTTTTAGCAATATTTTTCTTCCATTTTTCTGGACATCGTTGGCGTTTTCTTGAATAACGAGTATTTGCAACGGTGGGACGGTGGTCCATAGTTACGATTTCCAGAAATTTATTAATTTGTAGTCACTTAATATTAAATAAAACAACTAAAACTGTCAGTGCAAACTCATACAAAAAATTATTTTCGCTATTTTGTCACGTGATTGAATGCATTTCTCCGATTGGTCAAACGTACATTAGCGCTGCTTTTGACACTGACTAAATGAAATAATGCCGTTTTTGAAACCAAATCGAGATTTCATGTCCATATAACTAGCTAAATAGTTATGTTTGGTTATGAAATGCGCGAGCGAGCTGTTAAGTTTCAATATACTGAAATTTTTGGCATCATTAACTCAAAAGTGCCAAAAAGTAATATTGCCATCTTTGATTCTATACGACTCATTTAATTCTTACGTTTACGTCGCGCGTCAGTTCGTTTTTACAGATTATATCTAACTTATAGCACCAAGTAGTATACTGAAAGATCGTCGGTGTTGTCGGGGTTAGGAGATATAATTGAATGGAATGAAAATCGAATGACTTGGAAAGTTTAATAAAAGTATTCTTCCGTGATTTGTTCTAGACACAATTAATCAATATGTCATGCATATTTTCAAGTTTGTCGCATTTTTCACAATTAGTCCTAAAGTAAATTATAGGCACATTTATGCTAGTGAATGCTAGGTTACTTTAGTTATAGAGGATGCTGAAATAGGAAATTTTGTATGGTATGAAAAAGAAACACAATAAATTTCTTTAAAAACATTTATTTATAATTTAATATATAAAAGCATATAAGACAATAATAACTTAAGCTAAGAAATGCACGAATTGGTACGTTCCTTCTTATTAAGTCCTGATTCTTAATTTTATAATCTTTATTAAAAACAGACTTTCGATTATATAATACTATCATTGTATTTTATTACATATAATTTTTTTTTTCTAATTTTAACCAACTTTAGCACTATGAGGCACGCGTCAATTGAACTTGACGTATGGAAGTGCGAGATCGCGTTAAAATGTGAAATTCGAAATACATTCGTTGGTCCAGAAGGACGTTTCTGGTTATTTTATACTTAAGAGGAAAAATAATAAAATGCACGCGACTTAGCCTCTAATTTCGATAAGATACGATAGGGATTTATAAAGAGAAGGCATCCAGCGATGAGAGGAATGAGGCCCAACTATGAAACCCCTATTAACCGTGCTCTGTTATGTTACGGTTTCATGGAAGGGCATAAGAGTGATCTAATCATGTTGCTCATCTTGGGCCAGCTCCTCCATGTCTTCCTGGTCGAATTCCGTGTCGTCCTCGGCGGTCGCGTCCTGGTACTGTTGGTATTCAGACACCAGATCGTTGACGTTGCTCTCAGCCTCGTTGAACTCCATTTCGTCCATGCCCTCGCCCGTGTACCAATGCAAGAAAGCCTTACGTCTGAACATAGCGGAGAACTGCTCCGATATTCTCTTGAACAGCTCCTGAATGGCGGTCGTGTTACCGATGAAGGTCGAGGACATCTTGAGACCTTTAGGCGGAATGTCGCACACGGCGGTCTTTACGTTGTTCGGGATCCATTCCACGAAGTAGGAGGAGTTCTTGTTTTGGATAGAGAGCATCTGCTCGTCGACTTCCTTCATGGACATGCGACCGCGGAAGATAGCCGCGACGGTGAGGTAGCGGCCGTGGCGCGGGTCGCACGCGGCCATCATGTTCTTCGCGTCGAACATCTGCTGCGTGAGCTCGGGGACGGTGAGCGCGCGGTACTGCTGGCTGCCGCGGGATGTGAGGGGAGCGAAACCAGGCATGAAGAAGTGCAGACGAGGGAATGGCACCATGTTCACTGCCAGCTTGCGGAGATCCGCATTCAACTGACCGGGGAACCTTAGGCAGGTGGTAACGCCAGACATGGTCAGCGAAACGAGATGGTTCAGATCACCATAAGTAGGGTTAGGAACTTTAAGGGTTCTATAGCAGATGTCGTAGAGTGCCTCGTTATCTATGCAATAAGTTTCGTCTGTGTTTTCAACTAGCTGATGGATGGAGAGAACTGCATTGTAGGGTTCGACGACGGTGTCTGATACTTTGGGGGAGGGGACGACTGAGTATGTGTTCATGATCCTATCGGGGTACTCCTCGCGGATTTTCGAGATGAGGAGCGTGCCCATACCGGAGCCGGTGCCGCCGCCGAGGGAGTGTGTGAGTTGGAATCCCTGGAGGCAGTCACAGTTCTCGCACTCCTTACGGACTACGTCAAGCACGGCATCGACGAGCTCAGCGCCTTCCGTGTAGTGTCCTTTAGCCCAGTTGTTGCCGGCGCCGGATTGACCGAAGACGAAGTTGTCCGGACGGAAGAGTTGACCGTAGACGCCGGAGCGGACGGCGTCCATGGTGCCGGGCTCGAGGTCGAGGAGTATGGCGCGGGGGACGTACTTGCCCCCGTTCTCCGCCGTCGCAACTGTTGAACATTAAACATATGATTACATTTTTTATTTAATCGTATGGCTAAATAGAGTACTAATCTTATATAATCGTTGATTGACTGATTATTCTATTTCTCGCTGCGAGGAGCAATTCATTTATTTACCACCAGTGATACACGTTAGACTTGATCTTTAGGCCATGTATTATACCTCCGGTGGTACACAATTTGATGACTACATAAAACGAAAAAAATACTTATGTTGTCATGTATGTTGTAACGTAATATTGTATGATAATACATTTATTTTTTGTCAAAATATGAAATGGTCTGAAGAATATGTCAAATAAAAATAAAATGGCTATAAAAATGGCTGGGCATGGAACGTGTTAAAAAGATTTTAACAAATATAAATTACTTTAATTTGCTTAAATCAGTAAAAACTTAACTAAATTCTTTCAATTAAATGTAGGTACTCTAGTAAATAAAATAAAAGCACTCGAGTCGACATTTCTGTCGGTGTTTGGTTTACAGCGGTCGTTGAACTGTTTATGTCGTGTGATTGTCAACTCGGACAACATTTATTACACTTTGTTATAACGAACGCTTTCAAGATTGCATTCTTGTTATTTGTTATAATATTCTACTACAGTTATTCGGGTTTAAGTGTCAAAGTGTATTTGAGTATTGAACCCATTCTACAGTAACTAACGTATACAGTACAGTACAGTAACTAATCTAACGTATCGTACTAATGACTCACTATTGACCCGTACTAAAATACTTCTTCTTACACTTATCCCACCTTAGTAGTGTCGGCACATGTGTTTCTTTTTCCACTCTAGCCTATCAGATGTCATCTTAGTATTCACAACTTTTATACACATATAATTTTTTACACAATCTATCCATACCTTTTTCGGTCTTCCTTTACTCCTATATCCGTCTACCTCCATACTCAAAACTTTCCTAGTTACATGACTTTAATTTCTTCTCATAATATGCCCGTACCATGTTAATCTATTACTCTTCAACTTCTCTGCGACTGGTGCTATTTTTAAACTTCCTCTGACATTCTCATTCGTAATCTTATCCATTCTAGTAACACCACACATCCATCTTTACATTCGCATCTCTGACACATGTAATCTTTTCTCATCCATCCTTTTTGTAGCCCAGCATTCGGATCCATAATACGACTGGTCTTATAATAGTTTTATACGCCTTCCCCTTGAGTTTCAACGGCATTCGTGGGTCACAATAGTTACAAACCACCCCAGACCGTCTGACCATTTATTCTTATGTTTAATAAAATACTATTGTGAAGAAATAAAATGCATAGAATCTTAATTTTTTTGGTATTGCGGTAGGCTAGATGGCTGGTGTTCGTATATACGGTTTTAATTTTTAACACCTTACAACGTCCCACAATTGTACTATTAGTGACATAAATAATTTTAAGTTTTTTCCATTTATAATTTTACCTTCTTATTTTATGTTACTGTTGTTGATTCTTATGATAAATAAATATTAATAAATTTTCATCCTAGACCTTCCTGACCACTTTATCTACGTACTAAAATACGTTAGGGTTTATTGGTTCTCGAAAGTAAATAACAAATCTATAGAGGCTTGTTTTATACTTATATTGATCTGCAAGATTGACCTTCCTCAAGAACCACTTTATTTGAGGTAGAGAATAGGACGAAATCCGTTCAGGAGTTAGTTGAGTAATCTAAAAATACAATACTAGCGGGCCCAGCGGACGTTGTCCCGCCCTGATATAAAAAAATATTGACAAAATATATACCTAGACCTTCCTCAAGAACCACTTTATCTGCTGGTGAAAACAGGATGAAAATCCGTTCAGGAGTTTTTGAGTTTATCGCGAACAGACAGACAGACAGACGTAGCAGAGGGCTTTGTTTTATACCGTGTTATGATTATGCTGCATATATGTAAAGCCTATAAAAAACTGATTCTCAAAAGTTGGACACAAAATACGTTCTTGGTAGAAGATGAGTAAGTAAGGTGATAAGACTATTAGTAGTATACCAAAATGACAAATTAAAAAACAAAAAAGAAAACAAAAGGAAAAAAAAGAAAAAAAAAAAAAAAAAAAAAAAAAAAAAAAAAAAACATCAAGAAATTTATATTTTCACGAGCGTTTTTTTAATTATAAATTATTGTATGGTGTTATTTTTTATCTAAACAGAAAAAAAACGAACCACGATTTTATAGTGTCAGAGATCGATTCGACGTTGAATATCGATTAAAATAATCGATTTTTATATGTCTAAATCGATTAATTGATCTCAAATCGCCATCCCTAACCCGTTCCTGTCTTGAAAAAGGTCTTTGCCCAGTTGTGTACGGTTTACATAGAGGTATTTATATAATAAATAAAAGACCGCGAATAAAAATAATTTCCGTATTGAATCGTTTTAAAACCGTCTCCAGTAAGCGCGGTTTCAAGACGATGCGGTCGGCATTACCACGGTTCGCTGCACCGGCTAACTGCCCATGTACTGTTATATACATTAACATTCATACGATATCTGTTTTGTTTTATAATAGGACCACTGGATTCAATGTCTTAAGGCACGGCTTTGTACTATTTTTCGAATCTCCAAACAGGTTTCGAACAAAATGGTGACCTTTTTGCTAAGTCCGCAAAGAAGTTATATGGAATTAAATTTATTTATCTCGTTGTTATTTCTGGTCTATTTGCATAAAAAATAAACTATATCGGATTGCCACAAATATTGCAGAATACATGAAACATTATTGGAGTTTTTGGCGGAATCTTAGTTTATCATATTTTATTCATAATCTTGTTCGCTTTGACTCTATATTTTGTAAAAATGGTGGTGTTTTACGTAATATAGTTTGATTATTGTGCATGAATTATGCAAATAAACTGAATGGGGCATAATATCATGACTATGAATTCTGAGATGCCACAAAAACTCTTTGGAAAGTTCTAACAAGGGAGCCACCATCTTGTTAGAGCGTTGAAATTATCACAAGACACTCGTTATAATATTACCTAGTCGACAATGGCAGTAATAATCAAGAAGATTGGTTGCCAAAAATAATAATAATAATGTTCAGATCGAGTTGCCGCCAAAACTGGCAAACGGAATCAGTATAAACCAGTATTGCCAGCTCGTATTTTTCTTTCCAAATTTGTATATTTTTTTCATTATTATTACTAACGAACGTTTTTGTTCATTTTAGCTATATTATAAATTAAATTAATTAATAAAACTTTAATATCATCCACACTTGATCAATTTCCAACGTCCATAATTTAAAGAAGTCAAAAACGGACTACAAAACGTCTTTCACGGTTACGCAAGACGTTGGTCTTATAATCCTAAAACCAACAGGTCTCAATTATAACTCTCTCAGACAATTGAGTTAAATAGCCAAATGGGTATTAAACGTTCGTTGACCCTCGCTAAGGCACATCAGTGTTTGCCCAATATAAAGGTCATTTTTATGCTTCATAAAAGCGAATGATAATTGTGATGAATCCATCAAGACGTTATCTAAACGCCTTGTGGTTGCTTTTCCAAAAAAAAAACCCACAATTGGGTATGACAATTTATTCTTTAGGAAAATTTAGGACTTAAATTCCATGCAGGTCAAACATATATATAGTTTAAAAAAAGAGATTTTTTTTTTTTTTGGTTAAAAAATAAAAAAAAACAAAAAAAAAAAAATTTGGGCATGAGAGTTTAAAAAAAAAAAAAAAAATTTATCAATTTTTATTATAATAAAAAAAAAAGAAAAATTTTTTTAAAATTTTATATTGAAAAAAATAAAAAAAAAAAAAAAAAAATTAAAAAAAATACTAAAAAAAAAAAAAGAAAAAAATAAAAAAAAAAAAAAAAAAAAAAAAAAAAAAAAAAAAAAAAAAAAAAATAAAAAAAAAAAAAAAAAAAAAAAAAAAAAAAATATATTATTTATATTTTAAAATAAAATAATAAAAAAAAAATAAAATTTAATAAAAAAAAAAAAAAAAAAAAAAAAAAAAAAAAAAAAAAAAAAAAAAAAAAAAAAAAAAAAATAAAATTTAAAAAAAAAATTTTATAAAAAAAAAAAAAAAAAAAAAAAAAAAAAAAAAAAAAAAAAAAAAAAATAAAAAAATAAAAAAAAAAAAAAAAATAAAAATAAATTATAATTATTTTTTCACAAATAAAAAAAAAAAATCTTTTAAAATATACATACAACCCAACACGTCAACACAAAAACAAAAATTAAAAAACCAAAAAAAAAAAAAAAAAAAAATGAAAAAAAAAAAAAACAACAACCAAAAAAAAAAAAAAAAAAAAAAACAAAAAAAAAAAAAATAAAAAAAAAAAAAAAAAAAAAAAAAAAATAAAAATAATAAAAAATAAAATTTATTAAAAAAGATATTATTTTTTAATTAAAAAATAAAATATTTTTAAAAAAAAAAAAAAAAAAAAAGAAAGAAAATAAAAAGAAAAGGTAATATAAAGTAAAAAATAAAAATTAAATTTAAATAAAATAAATAAAATAAAAAATATTTGGAAGAAAAAAAAAAAACATTTACTTTAGTAGCAGAATTAGGAAAGCAATCCTTTTTCAAACTGTATATTTTTCCTCCCCTTCATGTGGCCGCCCGGTGCTAGTTTTGGCTTTGGCTGGGTTTTTGTGGCGTACCTCATGATGGCGGCCCCAAAGTAATAAAAATTAAAAAATTAAAAAAAAAATTCCGGATATATAAATGGAAAATAAAGAAATGGAAACAGGAAAATCTTACTAATGATAATAAGAGTCAAGGGGGAAAAATTTTTGTTTTTGGGAATAATATAAATTTAGAAAAAAAAAAAAAAAAATTTTTTAAAAAAAAAAAAAAAAAAAAATTTTAGATTATATGAACAAAACTTAGATTTAGCTTAAACTATGACTGATAGGTAATCTGAACTTGTGATTTTAAAGACCATATTTTGCAATGAACTAGTCTGAAAATTATCGAGATGGTTATAGTTGAGCTCTGTTCATGTTTCTTACTCCAGTAAAAAGATGGCGTGCTAATGTAATATTTTTTAATATATCATTAACTAAAACTTAATCAAAGTAATAGCCAGAGATTCGATGAGGGTGTGTTCTTATGTGGTCATGTTAAGCATAAGTTACATATAACTAATAATATTCACTACATTTTTAGTGCTGTACTGTAACTGTATTTATTTATTATTATCATCAGCCTCACTGTAAAAGACTGCAGGGCCATAGGCCTCTTCTCGAACTAATATGGTATGGTATGGTATGGGTATAATCACCGCACTAGCCCACGACGTAATGACAATTTCAAACTTCGAGAAATCTTTAATTCTATATTTTCCCACATACGGTGGTACTAAAAGACATTTCTTAGGTTTCATTTCTCAGGTTCCGGTTTCCTCACGAAGTTTTCCTTCACCGTCAGCCGATACTGTTAACAAGTTACTGTTACCAATTTAAATTAGTAGACACGTAGTCTTGCGAACATTGGATTGATATTCTACTGTTCAAGTATCTCGACCGCCGTGAATTTTTTTTTGTCATCGGAGGCAAACGAACATATCGGTCACCTGATGTTAAGTGATCACCACCGTCCATAGAAACTAATAGCACCAGGGAAGTCGTAAGTGCGTTGTCAGCTTGTGTTTGGGATGAAGGGTAGGAAGGGGGAGAGGAGAGGGGAGGTAGGCCTCCGGCGTTCTCACTGACCGAACGAAATGCAACAATGCATGCACTGTTACATCACATCGGTTTTCTGTGAGAGGGTGGTACTACTACTCTACCACCTATAGTTCTGCAATCTCAAAATTTACTTAAGTCCTAATCATATTTTAGTTGTTAATGCTCTGCAACCTCTGCACATCTCTCTCGGTTATCATAATTTGATAAGAATTACTACCCTTTAGTATGTTGACAAATTACATGATTGCGAAGAATATAAATATAGAAGAAGCGATAATATATTATGTCAATATTACTTTGAAAACAAATTAATTTTAAGTATAGAAAGAAATCATTGAAAGAACCATAGAATTAATATTAAGAAATACGTTATATCTGTGTAATAAAAGTAAGTTACATAAATATAATGGCAAGGACTACTGAACGCCTTGAAATTGATCTAGCTTGAGTAACTACAATCTACTATTAAACATTCATTGCCAAGTATAATAATATCTTCGTATTCCTGTAACCCCAAACTGACGTACCCAGGCTAGGTTTACAGTGTTAGGAGATAACTTCTTGATCACATAATTTACCTATAACTAGTTAAAAAGAAATATATAAAATGTAATTAATTATCTCTCTATAAATCGAGAACATTATAATTAATCTAAGTATATAATTATTGTCGGGACGCTCCATTAGATTATTTTTACGAGATACGAAATGATATTTAAAATTTTGAATCGTTTTAGTAATTTAAATATTCCACAAACTATTAATATATACAATTATTAAGATTTTTTAAAGAAAATGAAGATAGCTTTAGACTAATATTACACTTATTTAAATTAGTCTCACAAAATACATATAAATACAATTTTGTTTATTTTGTTGACACGAAATAATATGTACGATGAAAATCGCTTTGAATAAGTTATTGGATCGCATTATAGAAAAGTGCTGTAAAGTGCTGTATTCGACTTGCAGAATTTTAAAGTAAACTATAAAAAAAAAAATTTTTTTTTTTGGCAACTAATTTTATGTGTTTATATATTTTTTACTTTTAGCATCTTCTAGTGAATAATTACTGCTATTGTCGAGTAGGTAGGTTAGGTATATTACAACTTTCTTGCGATAATTTCAATGAACTTACAAGTTGGTGGTCGTCTTGTTAGAACTTTCCAAGGAGTTTTTGTGGCAAGTCAAAATCTATGCTGCGTGGTATTATTTCCTATCTACTCCACTTCAAGACAATATTGAACAGAAAACATTAAATATTTTTAATCTGTGAATTTATTTCAAAGCTTCTTGTGAATATTCCATTCCCTTATATGTAGAATAATGCAGGCGGTAAGAAGATAAATGTTGACTTGTTTTTAAAATAATATTTATTAAAAAAAAACTCACCAGAGGCCTCATTGTAGTAAACGGAGATTCTCTCGAGCTGTAAGTCGCTTGTTCCTCGGTACACACCAGCTGGGTCAATACCGTGCTCCTCGGATATAATCTCCCAGAACTGCGGACAAAAATTAATAAATATTAATGTTGTGC
The DNA here is from genome assembly GCA_036509395.1 of Antheraea yamamai. NCBI lineage: Eukaryota > Metazoa > Arthropoda > Insecta > Lepidoptera > Saturniidae > Antheraea > Antheraea yamamai. The sequence continues at coordinate 15,526,416 of AP028443.1, read as the reverse complement.
GTTCGAATTCGCGACGCGGTAATCAAAGTTGCAAATGTCCTCGGTTCGGGTGAATGTGAAGGTTTATAATTTTTTATCTGTGCCTTTGTGAATTTCATTTACTTTCATATAATGCTGCCATACGAATTTATCATTCCACAGTATTGTAGAATATTTAGAAAAAATACTCTAATGCCATATTTTGTAAATTAATTCAAATATTATTAATTTTAATTTTGACAACCAATCTTCTAGATTATTACTGCTATTGTCAAGTAGGAAATTGCATAATATTACAAGTGATTTGCTATAATATCAATGTTCTAACAAGATGGTGGCCCCCTTGTTAAAACTTTTCGTGCAGATTTTGCGGCATCTCAGAATTCATACTCCGCGTTATTATTTTCCATCAACTCCACTTGTGCACAATAGTCGAAAATATAATACGTTAAATGCCATCAATGTTACAAAATATACAGTCAAATAACACAAGATTATGAATAAAATATAAAAGCCACTACATGGCAGTTTAAGATCCCGCCAAAAACTCCACTAATACTGTTTGTCAGCAATGTTTATTCAATTTGGACAATGAGTAAGCATAAATGAATCTCAAAACTCCAAGTGATTCGATTCCAATGCGGATATTGATAATAATAAAAACCTAATTTTAGCAACAAAAAACGAAAATGTATTGAGAAAAGATAACTAGCATTTAGACACATTTATTTCTTCTTCTAAAAGTACTCGGTGAGTTTTAGCAATTTTTAGAAAAATCCTATATGTGTATTAAACAGCTGGCAACCCCACTCGTAAAGTATTCATGTATATAAATTCCCCGAAATCGTTGGAGTAGAACCGAGACGAATTTCTTTAACTGTTTATGATAATAAAAAGATTTAAATAAAATGCGGGAATGATGAGCCATTTTCTTAGTCTTCGGAATAAAGAAACATATTTCAGTATTAAATTATTATAGTTTTTCTGTTGCAATTAAATTAATTACAGTGTTAACTCCTGTTTTATAAGCCATATTATATCGTTCCAAAATCTTTTTTTTTTGCGAAGAATCGCCATCCCTTATATGAAGAAGCTTTTGAGAGCGTCGGAGGCCCACCTGCCCTCCCCTCCCTTCTCCTCTCTCCCTTCCTCCCTTTCCCCCAAACACAGGCTGGCAACGCACTTTCGACTCCCCTGGTGTTGTTAGTGTCTATGGACGGTGGTGATCACTTAACATCAGGTGACCCAAATGATCGTATGCCTGCTATGACATAAAAAATAATAATAATAAGTTCATTGCCCCCATGTGAATCCAGGGCGTGAAGCAAGTCGTTTTATAAATTAATCATTCCTGCTAACGCGTAGTCCGTCCACGGTTGTCATAAATCAATAAATTTATAATTAATTTATGCATTCGTTTCACACACAATATTGAGTGTAATCCTTTTAAGGCTCGGAATATAGCCCTAAATTCGAGTTTGCGTATAATATAGCCAAGAGTTGAATACAAAAAAAATATGATAGTGATTTAAAATTGGCATTGTTGTCTCGATCTTATACATATCTATACTAATAATAGCTGGAGGGTTTGTTTGTTTGGTTGAACGCGCTAATCTCAGGAAGTACTGGTCCGATTTGAAAGATTCTTTCAGTGTTATATAGCTCATATAGCCCTATGTTATATGATCACTTAAGACAACAAAACCAAAATGTTTTTCCAAAAATTACTTTAGATTTTTTTTAAGGATTTTTTACAAAAGCATACAGAGATTTTGTTTAGTATTAGCGTTTGAGTAATGTTTTTTTTTATTTAACATTAATAAAAGTTATATTTTGTTAATTTTTCTTTTGTAATGAAAAGTAAATAATATCAATAACACTGTGTAATTTTATTTATTGAAGTGAAACTTCTTTATCGGCGTTGGAAAAAATTTACCGTCACATTTTTCCGTTACGCGCCATCTTTTTTGTATTCATATGTATGATAATAAAATCCTTTTGTTTAAACTTTATCTAATTTAACTTTATTTGTATTCATGTGTATGATAATAAAATCCTTTTGTTTAAACTTTATCTAATTTAACTTTATTTGTATTCATGTGTATGATAATAAAATCCTTTTGTTTAAACTTTATCTAATTTAACTTTATTTGTATTCATGTGTATGATAATAAAATCCTTTTGTTTAAACTTTATCTAATTTAACTTTATTTGTATTCATGTGTATGATAATAAAATCCTTTTGTTTAAACTTTATCTAATTTAACTTTATTTGTATTCATGTGTATGATAATAAAATCCTTTTGTTTAAACTTTATCTAATTTAACTTTATTTGTATTCATGTGTATGATAATAAAATCCTTTTGTTTAAACTTTATCTAATTTAACTTTATTTGTATTCATGTGTATGATAATAAAATCCTTTTGTTTAAACTTTATCTAATTTAACTTTATTTTTTAATATATTAATGAAATTGTTTGCCATAAAGAAAGAAAGGGTTTTTTAACCAATTTCTGGAAAGTTGCATATAGATCATTTTGCGAAAAATAAGGCCTTAAACAAGTTTCACTTCTTACGTGTGTACACTAGTACACGCACACATTTTTTTATTATTTGAATAATAACACAAAAATATGATACCTAAAGTACATGCGGTCACGGTGACCACACTCGGCCCGTTATGTTACAAAAAAACCACCCGGCCAGTCATAACCTGATAGATAGTATATGCAAAAGGACAAATAAAGAAGTATTCATCTGTGTATATATGAATAGATTTATTGTATGTTAGTTTGTATTGAAAATAAACATCTGCTCCAACTTGTAACGAGGGGTTTGAGAATTTGAGACACGTTTGTGCTTGTAATTGTGACGTCATACCTTTGCTAGCATATTCTTACTATACGTATAAATATGATGTAAGTGTAGTATTTGTTCTGGATAATGTCCGAAATGGCTGAACCGATTTTGATGAGAATTTTACTGACAGATAGAGAAATGTTTTTAGACTAGACATGATATACGCTTTCCTACAGGGATTAAGCAGTAATGATAAAATTTAACAGAGATAAATATGGTGTAGGAGTTATTTACTAAAAATAAAACACAGTCGACAATGACTTCATTTAAACACGTAATTCTAATGTAACAATAAATTTCTTTTAGACGATAACAATAAATACTGAAAAGATTAAGGGTTAATGAGTTAAAGTGATTGTATGAAATCATGATCCTGGTATTATAATGTACTAACGATCGCTCGCGGTTTCATCCACATTTAATTACAATATAACAATGAATAAAATACATCCCAGCGCCATCTACCAACGAGTGATATTCCAATAGATAGCATAAAAACCCTACTCCATGGAAATAAATATTGATGGGACCGCTTTTAAATTTATCGGTCAAACTATGTCTAAGTTTATCGATCTAAATCAAAAATCTTTTATTAAATTTAGGCCCTGAGAAGGCGCTTATGAACGTCATAACTACTACCGGTTTGAAAAACAATCCAGACATCGAGAAGAACCGACATCAAACTCGATCTTGTTTATCTCTTCATGTTATATATTTTTACAAAACATAAATAGTTACATTCGGTCTTGATGGATGTATCAACATCCACCAAGGTCCACATATGGATCTACCCTATAATAGGCTTCAGACATTAAAACCCGCTTGACATGGTGCTTGAACTCACTATCCGGTAAATCGGTTATGTGCTTTGGGACTTATAAAACCTAACATTATCACCTAAAAAACTGTTTTTTTTTTCTCGAATTGACTACGCTATTGGCCTAGCAAGGCCTTAACAGCTTCACCGGACTACCTAAAGAACTGTTACTGGTCATAGTGAGCCTGAAATATGGAATGACCAATTTGTTATTGTTTCTTATAATTAAGTTATGTTGGATCACAAATGTACCTACAATCATTATATATATGGATATTAATATTTAATGCTTGTATTCCAATGGAGTTTGTTATATACAACGAATGGACACGCGATAGCTCGAAAAACTGTGTTACACGTCGCGGAATAATCGATTTTGTATTAAGGTTTTAAATGACCGAGTTTTATATCACGAGTATATAAACTAGCCTATTCCAGTGGCTTTGTAATGGCTCGTGTAAATGTAGATTTGACCTGTACCCTTCAGAGACAGGATTTTTTTTCTATAGTAAAAGGGATATACACTCTCAGGGGTACACAAAAGGTACCTTTCATCTAATACGATGTACGGTGCCTCAGGATAGATCAAAACTATATTAATGTCAGCGAATGCATTAGCAAAAGTTAGTTTATATAGATGTGTCCGTAACTTCATCAGTGTGGAACCCTATGCAAAGGGCAGTGGTTAAAAAAAGCATCTGAATGTATTAAACCCATTTGACTTATTTACTTTTCTCTCGTACTTAACACGAGTTGTCATTCAAATTACAATAACTTTTGATAGAGTGAACCGATTTTAATGAAACAAAGACTAAATGTTACTTGAAGATATACGGTATAAGGTTTCTTTTAGATGTTTTATTGTGAACGCAGTACCTACTTTAGTAATGATGCGTGCCCAAACAAATAGATTAATATACAGATATTAGTAATGACTGAAATGTATTTTATAACTTATTCCTAGACACCTGCAACATTTTTTTTTTTACAATAATCTATAAAGTACGGACTCGTTAGATTTACATTTACATTCTTATTATATGTATAGACTAGCGGCCCGCTCCGGCTTCGCACGGGTATAAAATATATAGTCTATGTCATTCACTGAAAATATGATTAAAATCGTTCCAGTAGTTTTGATTTATTCATTACTGCCCGTGGCCCTCCTGCGTTTGTTGCAATGTAAGCGGAAAAAATGTAATTATTTACAACATCACATTAGAAACCTCAAAAATAACAGTATTTCTCCACTATTTAATGGATGTTATTATATATATAAACCTTCCCCTTCAATCACTCTGTCTATTAAAAAAACCGCATCAAAATCCGTTGCGTAGTTTTAAAGATTTAAGCATACATAGGGATATAGGGACAGAGAAAGCGACTTTGTTTTATACTATGTAGTGAAGATAATGTGGCTAAATCAATACCAGAGAAATGATTATGTAAAAATTCCTAGGTCGAGTAACGTGGCATACGACACTCGTAATTCCAGCTATATGACCAACTATGCATAAACAGTAAGATGATAAACATATTATGTATATATAAAAATATATATCATCCTCATTACATGTTATACAACAAAGTCCACTGCCACATTTGTATGTCTGTCTGTTCTAAATAAACTCAAAAACTACTGAACGGATTTTCATGCGTTTTTCACCAGTAGATAAAGTGATTCATGAGGAAGATTTAGATATATAATCTGTTAAGGTTTTTTTTGGTTTCAGGGCGGGGTAACGTCCGTCAGCCCCGCTAGTATAATATAAGGCAGCGTCAAAACAGTTATCGACATACGTCTCCTGTGTTTCTCAACCGAGATTCTGTTTTTTTTTTTAATTGTGTAGTAGATATTGCCTAGCTTTAGTGTTATTCATGTTTTTTGGATAGAGTTAATTTTTTCCCTTAATATAAAAACTTGAAAAATTTACGACGGTACAAGTTCAATTTTACGTTATATGTATTTAGTTTACTTGCGCCCAAATGTAAAGGAAAATCTAACCATATACCATGTACAATCATAATGATTTATCTTACATAAGGTACACTACGATCACTTTGTTGCACTATAATAAAAAAAAAACGAACGAATGTGTGTCAACAAAAATTCACTTTGTATAAGAATCGAGTCTGCAGTCGGCTTCTCAATCATAATTACAATTATTGATGTTTGAAGATACAAGGCTACCTAGTTTGGTGCTTAGATGGTCACAGACTAGTACTAATAGTGTGTAGTTTAAATATAAATGTTTCAATAATTAACTGTGATCTATACATATAATAAGAATATAACTAACGCGTCTGTACTTTTTAGATTTTTGTAAAAAAATTGATGCAGGTATCTTGGAATAAGTCATAAAATACATTTTAATCATGTTTAGAAATGTCTGTCTGTTTGTTTGTTTGAACACGCATCACTGCTGAAATACTGCGTTAAAATCATAAAGGATATCCTCGAGTAACATTTAGTCTCGGTTTCATTAAAATCGGTTCACTCTATCAAAAGTTATTGTAATTTTAATGACGAGAGAAAAGTAGATAAGTAAATGGGCTTAATACATTCAGTTGATTTTATTAGTCACTTTTTTACATTAGGTTCCACGCGGACGAATTCGGGAGCACAGCTAGCGTTTAAATAAATGTTAAGTCCACACAGCAAGTAATTCTCGTAGGTACCACCTCACAATACCCTACGTTGAATACGTCCCAGCACACGAGTGGGCGTGCAAACAAAGTTAGGGCTATAATCTAGTCTAGACTGGACATCGATCGGTGTCGTTTCACAGGCGCCCGTCAGTCGGCCCCTACTACGAACACGCATTAATTATTAACGTAATATTAAACTTTACGCATCGTGAAACAAGTTACTAGAAACGATACAATCAAAGAAAGGAAATAATCCAAGCGGGAAACGATCCATTAATTTCACGTCTTTCGTAAAAGTATAGCTTTATAATAAATAGCTAAATATCAACGGTGTCAAAATGATAATGTATGTATCATATACTTGTATAATGTAATGTACTGCAATTGTAGTTTATTGTAATGTACTGTAAGTAAGGAGTTAAGTAGCTATTCTTCCTCTGTTTGTCAAGAGATTATCTTTATATTATTTCTTGTTTCATAACTTTTGGTACGATCTTTATTTTTATAAAAAAATTAAAAGAGTTTGTTTTTCTTTAATTCTATGCAAGTATCATAGAGTTAAACTCTTTGACAAAAAAAATTGATCCGTCACGGGACGCCTGCCAGATGTGAACCATCGAAATTGTTTTGTATAAGTTATATGCATAAAAAACAGATTACGACAGGAATCAGCTATGACATAATGAAAAGATAAAGCATTACAAATTTGTTCCATAAAATAATGACTGTTTATTTATTTTATTACATAAATATAAATTTTTATTAAATACAAAAATTCAAAGAAATCACCGCTAGGCGCAGGCGCTATGTTTGGCCGCATTTATCAAAGGGCGCTAGGTTGTCGCCGCGTGCCGTGTAACACTAGTAGAAATAATGGTCGACAAAACAATTTGAACCTTATGTTTATACAGATAGGGTTGCAAATGTTTTTGAGTATTTCGTTAATAGTAGAAAGTTCGTGTCATGGCATCGCGTCGCCACGTCTCACCACACCAACAATCAGGTTTACCCTCGCCTATAGATGTTTCACATTTTTAAAAAAATGTTGAAACTTAAAATATAATTAATTGTTTGTAGATATCTATATATAAATAAGCAGTGGGGAAAAGGTTAACAAAATTTCTCTCATCCGTTTCTAAATCGATTTTCTTAATTTTTATTGAAGATTTTGGAAACATTTCAGTTTTTTTCAATACCATCGATGAATCTTTCTTTATAAATCTTTATTCATAATACTTACATTATACTATATGTATTCTTTTGGCAAAACAGAAACGCAATAATAACCAAACTTTAAAAATCAATGAATTATAGGTGAATATAGACTATTTAACGACTACTAGCTTCAAACGGCCACTCTTCTATTTAGACATACTCGTAATACTGTCGTAGTTTCAGATGGCTAACACGTTATTAAACATTTAAAACATATATAGAAATTTACACTGGGCTGTAGCCGGACAAAGTAAACGCTATTATTACGTTTACTCGATGAAGTGTGAGTTCGGTTTCATAGTAGGGGCCGTGTTCGTGGGTTGTTATGTCCGCTTTATTTCTCGGTAAGTTATCGGATTTCTTATTAGTCATAATAGTTTGTAGGCTTCCCTAATTAACAATTTATTGTGAATAACAGGAACTCGTGTAAGTTTAGTTTAGTTTGGTTTGTCGTTTCGGGTTTGATATTTAATCAGCTCCTGCAGGACAAGCTGAGAGTGTTAAACAATAGCAAAGCTTCAAAATAATCCTAATTGAATCATCTATTTATGTTAATAATTTTGAACAAATATTATTCGTTTTATAAAAGACAACTCATTTGTTATAGAACAAATCCTGTCTCGTAGGGTTACAAACATACAAAAAGATCAAATATAGAGTGACGAGCAACACAAATAACACTCCTGTGGGATTTGAACGTATAACACTCCATATTTATGCTATTACCCCGTCAGTCTTCAATGCAAGAATAGACACGAACAAAGAAAGAATGTGAGCCACAAAGTGTACAATAAAACCGCAATCAACGTTTCAAATATCTTTTCATTTGACATATTTTTTAAAGTTTATATATTGAATATAAAAACATTCATTCGTAAAACTCTAAAGATAAATTTAAAATGCACTTATAAAACGTGTACTCGAAACCTAAATGCCAGAAAGAAATTAATAATAATCGATTCATTATTTTACTAAAGTGAAAGTCATCTTGCTATGGGCCCGCACGACGACGCGACGCGACGTTAAATGCTACCAAAATGGTAACACGACGCGAGGCTGGCAACACTGCGGTAAAAATCGTCATAAAAAGAGTAAAAACCTGTGAACCGTGCACCGTGCAATCGGCACGATCTGACGGATAACTGTTTTACTCTGTGGAGTCATTTAAAAAGTTCTGTCATGAAATAATATTATTCGAAAAAGATTCTTTGGAATTATTTGATGCATTATTTGTAGGGTTACCACCTTTTTTTGTACATAAAGTACAATTGTTATTATAGGTAGGAGAAAACGTATATAGTATTAAAATTAAGTATAATTATTTTTTTATTATTATTATGTTTATATGTGTATATTTATAAATACATATTTTTTATTCCTTTTTGCGATTTGTATCAAATTAGTATCGCTACTAAACAATTGCACAGTATCTTTACAGTCTATGTTTAAATTAAAATAAATAAGTAATTAGTTTTTAATCAAACTCAGCGATGCTTTATTTCTTTCGTCTCGCCATTTGCTATTTATTCATCACAGAAAAAACTCTTACTGTGAATGCTGATGTGGCGGGAATAGAGAATATAATAACGAAAAAATACATATGAATAAACTTTTCACAATCCCAAAGAAACCAAATAAAGTATTTTCGTGTACTTTATTGTTCACATAAAGTATAGAGTACAATTGCCTGAAATAACGTACAATACTTTATTATAAAGCACGGGTGGCAATGAAATATCAAGATTAAATTATATATTTCACTTTAATAACAATCTGATAAAGGCTTCAAACTTATGAATTGAGTAAAAAAGGGAATAAATAGATGTATTTTAATACAAAATTGTTATTTCCTCATCACGGTATATAAATTACTCGACTGTAAAAAATATCTAGTGTAATAAATAAAATTGTAGTTTCTTTTGTAAGTCCGGATTTGTCTCTTTAAGAATTAAACTGAATTTAGATGTGATTTTACTGGTACTGAGAGAATTTTCAGTGCATTAACTAGGTTACAAATCACTATTCTTTACTATATTGAGTTAGCAATAGCGGAAAATTTAACCGTGGTAACTCACAATAAGTAAAAATTTACAAGGGTTAGGTAAGAACGGAAAAATTGCAAGAAAAAAAGAATAAATATCGACTATTATGTAACAAAGTCATTTTTAAGAGAACGAACTTGGCCATTAATTTATTATAACAGTATATAAACTGAACAATTTCATGATAAATAATCCTAACGCTAAATTAATATTGTTTATGTCGACCATAGTTTACAAAAGAAATTTTGCCAAAGAGAAAAACAACAGTGTAGCGTCTTCCGACCTTTGTTCCCTTCATTAAAAATACAGCAGTCTGTCTGCTCCGATTCCAAGCCCATTTATAGATTCAATCGAACCAGGCACAATAAATAATATGTATGCCACATAACAACCAGTTTTATAGTCGACAATTTTCCTTCAGATTTTATAATAACTGTTTAAAAATTTAACACAAACTAGTCAACTACATATTTTGAGTTTTTCTAATAACTTGGTAATCGATTTTGTGTAATATTTTCTTTTCAGAAAATAATACACAACAATCAATCGATTGTTTTACGTGATGTAAATAGATTATTTTAAAATGAACAAGGAATAAAAAAGCCCGAAGAATCAATTTTGAGTTGACTCAAAAGGTAAATAACCATTTCTCTTAAATTAACTATGAAATACAAATGTCGTTATGGAGTTTTTGGCGGGATCTTGGAATATCATTTAGTGGCCTTTATATTTTATTCATAATCTTGTGTTATTTGGCTCTAAATTGTCTAATATTGGTGGTGTTTTACATAATATAGTTTGGTTATTGTGTACAAATGAAGTGGATCGTAAATAACACCATGCAGCAGGGATTCTGACTAGGCATAACAACTCCCTGTAAAGTTCTAACAAGAGGGCCACCAACACGTCAGTTCATTTAAATGATCGCAAGAAACTTATAATATCTACTCGACAATAGCAATAATAATATAATAGAAGATTGGTTGCCAAAAAAAAATGTCATTACGTGACAAATATGCAGAATGTCACTTTTTAGCGGGATATTAGACTGTCATGTGGAGACTTTTGTTATCCGTAAATTTGCGTTATTTTACCTTGTATTGTGTAATATTAGTGGTAACTTGCGCAATATTGCTCGGTTATTGTGCACAAGTGAAGTGTAAGTGAAATGTTGACGCATGTATTCTGAAATTTCATAAAGTTTTTCGAAAGATCTAACAAGAAGGCCACCATTTTGTTAAAATACTGAATTCATCACAAAATAAGTCTTCATGTTATATTATAATTATTTATACAGCATTAATTATATAGTAGAAGAAAGTAAACGTGTACAATGATTTAGACTTTAATAAAGATTACTCCAATTCAACAGCCACTGCAATACGATCAAAACTACGAAAATAGACGACTGTTGTTCCCTTTTTGTTATGATGTTATTTATTAGAATTTATTTAAAAAAATGCATTACTTCAATTGATGTCTTTTTATTTTTTCTAATGTACATAATTTTTTCGATAAAATTGTGACTTAATTCAGTTTTATGCTAAATGTCGTATTGCATTATGCTGTTACTCCGTCTGTATTTAAATTATTTAGTACCTATTTTATAAAAAAAGTGAAGTAACTACGAACTTTCTTTAAAATACTTATTTAATCCATTTATGTTGCATATGATACATTTTCTACATGGACCCAAGACCAATATAATTATTAGCAATATTATAATATTAGCAATATAATTACATTACTTTTATAACTGCCTTAAAGCGCTTCCACATATTTTTAAGATAAATTTAAATCGGAAATTTATTTTTTGAATTACTTCTTTTTCTAAATTAAAGATGATACATCTAGTAAGCGAAGAAAAGAAACTGTGTGTTAGAAATTTCGAAAGAAAACATCAAATTAAATATTTGTAAACCCTCCTTAACATAAATACGAACGTAACATAAATAAACTACGACATTCAACATACGAAAACTGTTTCCTTTTTTGTATAACACGCGCCATCTTGGGCCGCGTCGCTCTCCACTGCAATTTGAAAATAGAACGATATTTTTTTTTCACGTTGCATCGCTCGTTGGACGTTGACATCGGACTGTCTTATTTTCAGAGTCTCCGGGAGTGTTGCTATATTCGTGTAACTAAATATACCATGAAACTCTATACCGTCCGCTCTTTGTTTGAGAGATCGTAAGACAGATTTATACATTTGTAGTTATAATCGTAAATTTATAATATTATCTCGTTATGGATGAAAGATCTTTAAATAACAACTGAAAAGAACAATCGTTGCATATAAATACCTATATGTGTGTATATATTTTTGATTTTTGGCAACAATCTTCTAGTAAATTATTACTGCTATTATCGAGTAGGTAATGATGATTACAAGTATCTTGCGATCACTTCATTGAATGAACAAGATGGTGGCCCGCTTGTTACAACTTTCCAGGGAGTTTTCAGAAATCAGAATCCAAGTTTCGTGGTATTATTTTCCATCCACTTAACTTGTGCACCAAAGTATATTTGAAAATTTAGATCCAAATAACACAAGATAATGAATAAAATATAAAATCCACTACATGACATTCCGAGATCCCGCCATAAACCCTGTGTAAGTATTTATCTATATAGAAAAATGGATGTCTGTATATCTGAGTTCGATAAATTCCATCGTCGCTTGACCTAACAGTATGAAATTTAGAGCGCACTTTAGTATTTTCCCACAGAGAAAACTTTTATGATATAGATTGTAACTGTTAGTTCGTATTTTACTCTTTACTAGCTGTGTCCGCGACTTCGTCCGCGTGGAACTTTATGTAAAAAAACAGTGATTAACTTAAGTCGCCTTGTCATTAAAATTACAATGACTTTTGATAGAGTAAACCGATTTTAATGAAACCAAGACTAAATATTATTTGAGGTTTTATCGTGAACGCAGTACTCTAGCAGTGATGCGTGTTCAAACAAACAAATAGTCAGACTGAAATTTCTAAAAATAATTTGAATGTATTTTATTACTTACTAGCGGCCCCGGCAGACGTTGTCCAACCCTGATTATAAAAAAAATCCTTGACAAATTATATACCAAAACCTTCCTCATGAATCACTTTATCTACTGGTGAAAACCGTATGAAGATCCGTTCAGTACTTTTTGAGTTTATCGCGAACAGACAGACAGACAGACGCGGTAGGGGACTTTGTTTTATACTATGTAATGATTCCAAGACACCTGAAACAATTTTTTTCCCAGAAATCTAAAAAGTACAGACACGGTAGATTTATATTCTTATAATATGTATAGATTTAACGTGGACGTTGTCGCGGGCGGTTAATGCTTTACTGTATATTGCAAGTAACCAGTGCGATCAACAAATTCGAAGAAATTAATAACGTAGTATTCTATTTGTGCAAAACGACTTGATTGTTGATGCAGTTTACACAAATATGATTTGTAATGGTTTTTAGTTTCAAGGTTTTATGATTCAATAGTTGCCACAGTGCATCAACTGTAACTCGTAATTAATTTATTGATTTTGGCTAGATCTAATGCTAATTATTGGTTTATTAATAAAATTCTCAAGATTTGCTGACAATGCACAGCTTTACAAATTAAACGATTACTAGATAGTTCTAGAAACAAGATTGCCAAGTGTTTAGTTTTTAATCGAACTGTTCGATATTTTAGTTTTTCTTTTGTTCGATATAAAAAAAATTATTATAAGTGGTTCGGCATTTTTTTTACATTTATATTTGTAATTAATTCTTTGGTGGGCTATTAATGGTAGTTCCGTGTAACGCACAAGGAAATAGTATTTAGCTATATTAAAAATATATGTAGTGACACCCGAAACAGATTAATCGCAGACATGGTTTTCATATTACCATTTTTTCAAAATGACTCGTAATTTACTACCAACTTTCAACAATCATATTTTTTATATTTATTTTAATTCAATTGTCTCGTGTGTTACTGATTCTTACATTTTAATCATGGTTTCTTTTCCTTTGTATTATTACCAAGCTGACCTGGTAACCCTGGTCTGGAAACGTAATATTTTCCATAGGAGTTACTTATATAACATAGATAATAAATAAGAAACGAAAAGGGATTAAAATGAAACGACACTTACAAAAAATTAATAAAACGTACCAAAAGTTTAAGCTTCACGGTTTCATGTATAATAGCATTGTTGTCTATGGATTTTGAAAAACATGATGGCCAGTTAAAAATTCTATGACAAATGCTACAAAGAGAACGCTATACAAGAATATTCGAGATTACAATAAGGTAAATGAAACTCAACTAACAGCAATTAGATTTTCATTTACAATTAGTATTAATTAACGGTAAAGGTAGCCAGAACGCCTTGAAACATACCATGCTACATAGATACATTCCAGGACATTACAAAACAGCCCAAAAATAGGATAAGCCTTGGGATAACAGCATGTCTGTTAACCGTGGTGTAGACGCAGTTTTATATTTCTCAAATCTTTTGAACTATCAACTATTAAACGCGTGACTAACACATGTTAAGTATATACATACAAATAAGTTTAATGAAGTGGCTAAAGATAAGTACGCCAGATGCCGGCGATGACGGAGCTGTTTCCGTACGTACCAACGAGATAAAAAAAACATATTAAACTTTGTAGATATCCCATTAGTGGAGTTATTCGTGATCGATTTAATTATAGCAGCTATTAAAAAAAAGTAACTCAATCTATCAAATTAATTAGTTTTTATCATTAAAATAGATTTAGGCACAGGAAATATCAAAATGGAATGAAACTCACTCACTGTTCTTTCTTTTAATGCAAAAGCTTAATAAATCAGTTAGTTTATATGAATAAATTATATTTCAAATGAAATCCAAATATGTCAACAGCACAAATTGTTAATTGTTTCACGTCTATGGCAGCTTGACAAAATGGCGTCGACAGAATCCTTAGTACTACCAGACCAAATTAATATTTCCGTAAAATAAATAAAATCAGAAGTTTTTGTTGCAACAATTAATCAAGTTCCAGCCGGAAGTAGCAAAGTTATCAAATAAACTATTTGCAATAGATTTCCGCAAAGCAACACCTTCAATGACTAAAAATGTACCAAACTTTGTTTCACATAAATAAGAAATAATTTAAAGGCGTTACTAATAAACTGTATATTTGATAAGAAAAATCGTAGTTATTTATTTGCATTCCCTTCATACTCCGTGGATTTACTGAACGCACCAAACGGCATAATAAAAACAAACTTCATAAAATCATGCATAACTACCAACTCAGACGTGTCAACAAAAAATATCGTCTCATTCGTTACATGGATTTAAAAAAACTATTGCCTCCAGCTTCGAACCGACGTTATTATAAAAACACACCATATAAACAGCCACCGGTGTACGAAGAGGAGGCGTGTTGGAACATGGCTGTATGTAAACATTTCCTTAGTCACTCGCCTTAGGTGACGTATAAAAACGGAAATGGCATCTAATTTGATGATCGTTTAAAAACGTATTGTAAATTAAAATCTTTTTGTTACATACTCACTTGTTTTTTGATGTATAAACTACCAAATTATCATCTTAAACTTATTTTTCATTATTACGGCTGTTTTATCAAATTAATCAGCTATGTATTGTAATAAAATGTCATAATTCATAATAAGCAGTGGAATGAAGAGAATTGACAAATATAGAATTTGTAAAAACAAAATTTATGTCATCATATAGGCATAGCTTTTTTATTATTACATTCAACTGCATCACTCATAAATACGAACACAGAACGAACAATAAACATTGATTAAAGATCCATTGACTCGAATCAAAACATCACATTTAAATTGAATACCATCTTGAATCCATAATTTCTCTTTAGATATATATTTTAAACATATTTTTAATTTATGTACATCTTGAGTGATAACCATTAATGATGTTAAAGGTTAACGTTAAAAGATAAAAATATTGTAACCATTACCGATCAACTTAAAAAATTCATAGACAATACAGATTTGACAGATAACATTTTTGTACCAACAAAAAAATATAAATTTTAATTCTATAAAGAATTCCTTTGTCTTTGGATTAATATAGGATGGCGGAGCGCCGAGACGTGGCGGCGGAGGCCGAGACTGGCAGGTTATCGACCTAACCGCAACAAGTTATAAGGAAAATGTACTTAACAAGCTATGATTTTTGTTTTATTCATAAAACTAAGTTTCTACAAATAATTATTAAGCAATTATAACAACAAGAGCGTTAAAAGAAACTCGTAGAGTATTCCTTTGGTGGAAAATTGGATCGTAAGAATTATCATGTCTTTTGTAAATACATAGTGAGTACGAATTTTTAGCGGGATCTGTCGCCAAGTACCTATGGGTATTTTCCGGCAGATGCGCATGAGAGCCAGTTTTTAATTTACTTAGTCCGGTAGACAGGTAGAATAAAATGTCTCTAATTTAGTGTGCCACCCCTTTTTTAGGCTACCTCGTAATTTAATCTTCTATACATATAATAAGAATGTAAATCAAACTTGTTTGAACTTTTTAGATCTTTGTGAAAAAAATTGTTGCAGATGTCTTGGTATAAAGTAAAAAAATAAATTTTAACAAGTTTTAGAAATGTCTGTCTGTTTGTTCGTTTGAAATCTTGCTAAATTTCATGTAAACAAAGTCGCGGGTAACAGCTAGTCCAAATAGAATAACCTCAATTACTTTTTATAAGGTTCGCTATCTACCAGTGAAAGTCTCGTGAAAACCGGTCTAACAGTTTTGGTAATAGCATAGCGGGCGAAGCCACGGTTAACAGCTGGTATAAACTAAAATTGCTTAAATTACTCTTTATAAAGTTAGATATCTGTCAATGAAAGTTTCGTGAAGATCGATCTAACCGGTTTGAAGATAGTATTGCGGGCAAAGCCACGGTTAACAGCTAGTCTAAATTAAAATAAACGAAATTACTTTTTATAAGGTCAGCTATCTGCGAGTGAAATTCCCGTCAAAATCGGTCCAGCCGTTTCGGAGATTAGCCGGAACAAACAGACAGACAGACAGACCGACAAAAAATTTAAAAATTGCATTTTTGTTATCAATAGCGTGTATACTTTCGTACCAAATCGGTAAAAAAAATATTTTGATATTACATACAAACACTTCATTTTTATTATATGTATAGATAAAGACCAAATATATGAGAATTAAAAGTAAAAAAAGTTGGTCGAAATCTATGGAGTAGTCTTTATATGCGCGCACTACGACAGACCTATATCATTTCATCTATATTAAAATTATCACTGCTGTTATCGATAGGGTAATATTTTTGCAACGTATCTTCTGATGATTGCGTCAACAAGATGGCGTCCCCCTTGTTAGAATTTTCCAGTAAATCTTTGTGATATCTCGGAATTCATGCTCCGCGGTATTGCTCTCCATACTTTTCAGTTGTGCACAATAACCGAACTATATTACATAAGATGCCAACAATATTACAAATTATAAGGTCATATAACCCAAAATTATGAAAAAAAAACACTACATGACAGACAATATCCTGACAAAAATTCCTCTTTGGTGATCTTGTCGATTATTCTTCCGAAAATAAAATAAATAGAAAAAAATACTACTATTATCTATGGATACAATTATTCTTTTTTTTATTCTCAACCTACTTTGACGTTTCTAATTTTATACGAGTCATATGTAGTTCTATTTCTATTGTGTTATGTATACTATTAATTGTATTTCTCTGAATTGTTATAACAAATATATTATATTATAAATATATATCCTTTAAACAATAACTAACCTCACCGGTAAATAATTTTCAAATGATGACAATGATTTACTGTTTTTTCCTTGTAATTTGTGGTTTTCACGAGGTTAATTAGACGTATATAGTGCTATATATACTTTGTTTATATCATTCCTGATGTTCTAGAATACATAAATACTCTAAAAATGGATTTATATTGTAACTTTATAACTAAGTACACATTTAATTTAAGTATTCATAGTTATTAATTATCCTTTATAATAATGGACGATTACATTTTAAACACAATTAAACTGTATATATTGAATATATTTGCTTGTAATATCATTATTTAAAAAATAAATTCGACCATAGACATCTAGAGAGTTTCACGCGTATTTCTATGTAGTTTGTAAATTGACCACTCAAATAGTAATTTGGTTGTCGTAATGCGATAATTGAATAACTCCCGCATATTCAGCCTGATGTGGAGACCTTGTGTTGTTATCAACGGATATCACACTAAGAACGTGTTCCCGGATACAGGATCGTAACCTAAGTCCAAATCCAGACACGCTTGAGGTGCTACCATCTTCATATGAGATTATGATACAATGCTAAAACTTATAAATTACAAAAAATAACATGACTACTTGTGTGTGACCATTCGGGTACATACTTAGCCTAATTAGTAAACCACATTATTGTTACCAAACTATAACGTATACACTTATTGTGTTAAAAAAATTATGTCATTTGGCTGTTTAACATTTAGGCCTTTGCCTATGTTAGGCGCCAACAATAGTTGTCTTTGTGATATACACAAAAGACAAAACTACACATAAGGAAGCCCTTATTAACCGGATATGGAAAAAATTCAGACATGGCTTCGCCCTTTATACTAACAATACTAAAGACATGGCTTTACCTTTCAAATTAATACAAAATATAGAAATAACGTCTGACTTGGCTGCATGGCCTAGATACCTTTGCCTTTTCCTTATGATGGAAAAAACGGTAATAAAAAAAATGTCCTCGTGATACCTTATAGTTTTTTTAATTATTTATTTTATTCTGGCACCGGATCTATCTGTACTCTTAAACTCTTAAATTATATACATATTGTGATAAACATTTGTTGTTCGGCTGTATAACATGCGGGCCTTTGTCTTTGTTGTTTGTAGGTGGTAGAGCCACGTTGAAGCTATTACTGGTTTCAGCATGAATGGGTCGGCTCGTCCGGGGTAGTACCACCTTCTCACAGAAAACCGACGTGAAGTAACAGTGCTTGCATTGTTGCGTTTCGTTTGGTCAGTGAGAGCGCCGGATACCCACCTCCTCTCCCCTTCCCCGTTCTTCCCCTCCCCATCCCCCACTTCCCCACTCCCCTCTCCCCCAAACACAGGTTGGCAACACACTTGCGACTCCCTTAGTGTTGCAAGTGTCTATGGACGGTGGTGATCACTTACCATCAGGTGACCCACATGTTCGTTTGCCTCCTATAACATAAAAAAAAAAAAAAAAAAATTGTCTCTGTTATCTATTATTTAGCTAAATCATTTTCCTATGGTGTTTTCTGATCTATGTGTTTTGTAACGGTTCAAATATTTTACTAAAAATCTAAGTTACTTTATTGTAAAAAACTGAAAAGCTTCTTAGTAAATGCAAATTTACTTCGTAGAAACTGAAATGCGATTCGAATGTGAGTAATGAGATAAAAACTTCTAGTCAACAATATCAAGGAAATATGTTATTTGATTCTATGATTCAGGGCTATATACATACACGTGACTAACAACAAATTAATTCTTTTAATAAGCTCTAGATAACATTTACGGCAATAGGTAACTGACGTGTCGGAGGAATAAATAAAAACAACTCGAAATTTCCACCCAAAAATATTATATTTCAGGCTTCATCCCAGCACATTATAAATCAAAATCCTCTGCCTCTGCCTGTCTGTCTATTCGCGATAAACTCAAATACTACTGAACGGATTTTCATGCGGTTTTTAACAGTAAATAAAGTGATTCGGTAAGGAAGGTTTAGGTATATAATTTGTATTTTTTTATTATAAGGGCGACCGTTTTTTATTATTCCGTCCGTCGGGCCCGTTAGTACTCTCATAAAAAGGGTTATGGATAAAAATGAGATTCGCGGAAGTACTAAAGTCTTCGATGTAGCCCTCAGAATTCATAGACTATATATAGCACATAGCAAATTAGTTACAAGGTAGACCGACGACCTGGGCCTGACGGCAACCTGGATGCGAACAGCGCAAGATCGGTCGCGATAGCAGTATTTGAGAGATGCCTAGGTCCAACAGTGAATGTCTTTTGGATGAATATATACCTTACAATGTTTCGTTGATCCTACTTTACGAAAAAATGTGTGCGTGTACTAGTGTACACACGTAAGAAGTGAAACTTGTTTAAGGCCTTATTTTTCGCAAAATGATCTATATGCAACTTAAAAAAAAAAAAAAAAAAAAAAAACCCTTTCTTTCTTTATGGCAAACAATTTCATTAATATATTAAAAAATAAAGTTAAATTAGATAAAGTTTAAACAAAAGGATTTTATTATCATAGACATGAATACAAAAAAGATGGCGCGTAACGGAAAAATGTGACGGTAAATTTTTTTCCAACGCCGATAAAGAAGTTTCACTTCAAAAAGATGGCGCGTAGAGGGAAAATTTTACGGTAAATTTTTTTCCAACGCCGATAAAGAAGTTTCACTTCAATAAAAAAATAAATTTATACTCGACAATGGGATACTTGTACAATTTTTCTTGTTACATGTTTATCGGAAAATCTTCCTGGAATTTGTAATGTAGTTGTAAAAAGATTTTCAGTTTACAAACTCGATGCCATGAAGGTTGAGTTGATAGCGTGTTCCGACACCACGTCGATGGACGTACGTTCGAATCCTAGCAACTTAGCTGGAGCACGCGGTGAACTAAACATTGTGGTCGGTGCGATCGAGGCACTTAATATACGAGAGATTAGAAAGATTACTATTATGGTCAATGAAAAAATTAAACATATCTATTCTGTAATAAATTCGCATGTTACTTGGCCAAAACACTCGAGCAAAACTTGATATTGGATCCGCGACAAAAAACAAAACAATTTGATATCAGCAATTGTTATATAAACATACGTCGGTGGCCATGACAATGGAAAGCAATGTTGCCAGCGTTAGTATTTTTTTCCGAATGTCGTAAATTTTAAATAAATATATAGTTATTATATAACACTTCCTAACTCTTACGTAATCTGTACAAGATTTGAAGTGATGATGGTTTAATTTATACTGTACTCAGACACCGTGTCGAAGCTTTTGGTGAAGGAAAACATCGTGACGAAACTATAGCATGGTTGTAGAGCCGTTTCTAAGTCTGTTTGGCTAGCTAACACCCTACAGTTAAAAACTTTAGCCCCGCAAGCACCTGTTGGTGTGTTCCGGCAGCTGCACTTGAGAGCCAGTCGCCTCTAGGTTTAGCGTGTATACCATCTCAGATCGCATCGTCATTTAACATCAGGTGATATTGTACTAACGCGAAAACCCATAAAGTTTAAAAAAGAACCAAAACTCTTACTTATTGTAATAAAAGATTTCAAAGAAAGCTTTTATCAATTACTAGCGGGCCCGGAGAACGATATCCCGTCCTGATGATAGAAAACCATGACAAATTATAAATATACATAAAACTTTCTCGTTAATCACTTTATCTACTGGTGAAAACCGCATGAAAATCCGTTCAGAAGTTTTCGAGTTTATCGCGAACAGACATACAGACAGATAGATAGACGTGGCAGAGGACTTTGTTTTATAATATGTAGTGATTTCAATAATTAATCAGCTTATTAATAAAAACATGCATATTACATTCGTGCAAACCAATTTAAACGAACGAACAAATATTAAAGAGAATGCAAATAAAACTGAAAAATATTGCATTGATTAGCATTAATTATGACCAATGCAATAGTATTACAGGTATATTATACCAAGTTCTGGCAACACTGCAAACAAGATACAAACTCTGAGTTAGCAATACCGGTTTATGTTCTCATACAATTCGCAAGTAGAACGAGATCCTATGTAAATATTTGCCTCTGGTAAGTACGTCCTACGTAGTAATGTATGAGACATGACTGGTTAATTTATAGATTCTTATAAATATGTATCATTGACAGAATCTCTATAGCTTCTATCCAAGCGAAATTCCTTCAGGCGTGTTTATAAAATAAAGCTAATTTAAAATAAAATTAAACTATAGTAGGTGAGACTAAAAAGAATGCATACATATTGGTATCGTCTGACGTATTTGCTATAGTGACGTCTCATGTTACTTTGTCATTCCAATAAAGAAAAACAATAGAATAAAAAATGTTTATGGTTTGGCGTTTGAAAGAATCATATGTCAAATGATCACGTTAACAAAAGAATGCGCAACTTGCTTAATTATTCTTTAATAGAGCGGCAGATAACTGAGTTAACCTAAAAATACTATGCTTACAGTTCGATTAAAGAGGTTTGTAGTGTTGCATTCAAAATTTATAGTTATCCAGGAACAATAACGTACGATCGCAATGAATATTGAACTATGATATATAACATTTAGATATATTTTCAACTTACATGGTCTCTTTGCGGATGACACACACGTCTGTTCGATAAGCAGGTAAATAAATGACTAAAGTTATGACTTGACGTATGTAATTAACTTGATGTTATACTATTAGGGATATTGGTTAGTGGATTTTATTCCATTTACTAAGTGAATTCTCAAATAGATAAAGTTGTTTTTAAGTAAAAACAATGTTTTGTTTTTGTGTGTTTGTGTATACCTTTTTATTAACATGTGATATGTTTCCTCAATCTCGGTTTCCAGCATAATTGGGATTCATTTATATTCTATATAATATATAGGGTTTCACAGAGTATATAATTTTCTAAGAATTCGATCCGTTTCACACAAAATTACTATTTAAAATAAATTTCCTAGTAATATTTTTTTCTTATCGAAGTACGCGAAATTGACTATACTGATTCACCTTTTGGTAAATAAAGAAAAATATATCGAATCATAATACTTCTGGATTACATAGAGATAGATACCCCGAATTCTTATGATTATATTTAATTTGGATATTTTTGGCTCTTTACGTGGCAGCACTACGTATCTGTACGCCCGCCATAAAAATATGGTCAGATTTTAATTACATTATTTTTTGTAGTAGAATAAAAATATCATTATAGACAAGTTATAACAATAACATAAAAACAGCATTCGTAGTTCTTACCATGAAACAATAATTACTTTTTGTCTAATCTACACAAATAAATAAAATTGAAGTGTCTGTCTGTAATGAATATGAAAGCATAATATATACGGTAGGTACTTATAACAAAATTTAGTTTGCTACGGTTAATGTCTTAAACGGTTGTACCTATTTTGACGATTCTTTCACTGGCAAATAGCTGATGTTATAAGGAGTAATTTAGGCTTTAATTTTAGAAAAAAATATTTTGGATTCCATTCAAATATAATTCTTTATAATGATAGAAATACAGGCGAAATTGCGAACAGCTACTCGTGATTATAATAAACTTACAAAAAAGTTATCATATATAAAACTTATACCACTTTAGAGTACGAACAGACGGACTAAACTCGTCGCCACGTACGCGTGAAATTCTGATATTGACTCTATACCAAGTTTTCAATTATGTCTTCTACTATTTTATTTTTGGCAACCAGTCTTCTAGTAGACTATTACTGCCATTGTCAAGTGAGTATCGATATTACAAGTTTCTTGATATAATTTCAGTGAAATAACAAGATGGTGGCCATCTTGTTAGAACTTTCTCGGGAGTTTATGTTGCAAGTCAAAATCCATGTTCCGTGGTATTATTTGCGATCCACTTCACTTGTGCATAATAACCAAACTATATTAAGTAAAACATCACCAATACTACATAATATAGAGCCAAATAACACAAGATTATGAATAAAATATTTAGTCCACTACATGGCATTCCAAGATCCCGCCAAAAACTCCTATTATATCATAAAGTCATCAAACAATCCATATACATAAGCACACATTTTTTTAACTTTATAAATTTTAACATTTGACCATAATCTCATCTCATCTTATGGTCTCAGATGGTAAACACGATACACCTAGACAGGACTGGCTCTGAAGTGCAGCTGCCGGAACACCAACACGCTATCAACTAAGCAATCATCGCTTATTTATTGACTAAAATGTAAATTAGAAGCTAAATAATTGAATTAATATTTTGTAACTATTTTGACGGCATAGATTTATTAAAGTAGAATTATTAAAAAGTATACTATTGAATCTAAACACATACAAACAATGCGTATTGTTTAAATCCTAAACTGGCCTTGAATGTGAATCAAAAGAACATCGCGCTTGAAGCATTCCTGATATTTGCATGAATTGAATGATTTCATTGGAATTGATGAATTATATACGATTTTAAACGGTCAGTTTTTTACATTCGGTCCTTCGCGCCGCGTCATTGACTTTGGACAGAACGCTGTCCCTTTACCTATTTTATATAATCTACAATACACTGGTTTTTGCCGGCGGCTTTGTTCTACATGATCGGAACATCATTATCTGAATTAATTCTAGGCTGCCTTTTGAAATTATTGTTATGCTGTCAACAATACTTCATTGCAATAACTCTTTTATTGATTTCATGTTACCTATGATCGTTTTTGTTATTACTGGTTATAGTATATATGCGCAATGAAATATAGCTTAGATAATACTAAACTCCTCTATCTGTCAGTAAAAATCATATCAAAATTGGTTCAGCCGTTTCGCTGAGCAGGCTCGGAAAAAACAATGTATACATTAACTATATCTATATGTATAAATTATATTTAACTAACCCAACGATCACTTTAAGCGTATTCTTGGATTCTATGAGTTGTATGTTGGTAAGAACAAAGTAACATTATCTTTAAATTCTCGATATGGTATTATTATTATCAATGATAATATTCCGCAAAAATTCTTGAGCTCGGGGCTATTGTCCATCACGAGAATGTTTATAAAATAGAAAACCGTAGTTAAGTGACCATAATTAGAATAGTGATTTTTTTTCACCAAAAATGGGATAATTCTTCGCTTATAGTCCCTGAACTCTCCACATCCATAAAGGTTTAAGCTCCATATAAAGGAATGCAGACCTGGTGAGACACAGGTCAGCACACTGTTAGCAGAATAAGTTTAAAAAAGATACCCGATTTATTAGATACTACTAAACTGTGATAAAAATAACAGATAATGTATTGTACAACTATATTTGTATGAACGTTTTTTTTTAAATAACAATGAAATTTACAGTCGTGAAATTAAAAAAAAATGGAAATCCTAACCTAACCGGCATTTTAAGATCTGGCTCCTAAAAATCCAGCCGAGGGGTTAAAGTTAAATAAAATAATCAAACCACCAAATAAGATGTCTCATGCACTAAAAGGCGATACAAAACAGGACCGGATATTCGTCAGCTGTGTAGTATGGGACAATGGACGCCATTATGGCGTCTCCCGGCATTATAAGACTAATGACGTATTCGAAGCACGCGTATTGACTTCCCAGCGACGCGTGAATCACGCGTGAAGCGATTTCTTAATTCAGTATATAGTTTTTTTTATAATGACGGTGTGTCATTACTCAGGACGCTGGTTCGCATTTCCTTTTGTCTCTCGACTCTAATGATTCGTAATCGACGTTCACAGGAAATGTCTTAATAAACCGCAAGATGGCGGATATTTATAGAAATAAATTATCTGTCATATTATTGTCTCCGTTTCCTTCCGGTTATAATATTATTAGAAAGTATAAAGCATAGATAAAATATGACTAGTCACTTATATAGACTATATTATCGCTTTTGATAGGATTGAAATCATTATTACGTATACATATAGACAAAACTGAATTAATTGGTTTTTGTCCGTTCTCATTTCCTCTGAGCTGATTAAAAATATATATACCTACAGAGGTATCTAACACCTGTAAAAGAGTTTTAGGTGTTAAATACTTATAACAAAATTATAATTAAAAATAAAAGAGTTTACAATCAATTTACGACTGATAGTTTTCATGAACCAACAAAACTATTTTAATGGAATGGGATAGGAATATCGTGAGCACCTGCCGCGCCGGTGGGCAATACATTGACAAATAATAACATACGGAATTGAATTATTTTGCTTTACAATGCATACCTTTCATAGTTGAATTTTTTACTATATAACGGAGTTATATAAAGTACCATAAATAATAAAGATACGATTATGTTCGCACGAACCAAAAAAGGTCATAGAAATGTTCTAGTATCGAAAGATAACGTATTATACATGTTACTTCAAATTAAATGAATGTTATCATACTGCTTTGACGCTTGAATCATTTGTTTATTTATTTTATAATTCATGTGAATCAGCACATATATCAAATCATTATTTTCTAAGTAAATACGTAATCAAATTTATCTGATTGTTTTGTTAACATAAAGTTTACGAATATGTTTATACGCGATAATCCGTAGAAATTCTTATCAGATAATTTATTTTAGCAAAAAGAAGCTACATTTACGCTCATTTCCTAAGGTTATTTCATAGTAATATTATATTGTAATTATAGCGCATAAAGTCGTAAGCGATTACTGGTATACGTGTTTGTAGGTATCATAGTTACGCTGGACAAGTCGACAAACATATTAGGCTCATATATTTATTTGCAAGTGATAAAGAGTACCATACACATTGTCAAATATAAGTTAGAGTTTCGTCTCGCTTTTCTATATCAGCTACCCAATAGATTACTTCGTGGTAGGCTAAGGGTGATAATTTCGACGGTTATTATCGAAGCATCCTCGTTTATGGTCATCACTTATTAATATTTATCATCAGGTAAACATTATTTTGCTAAGTTCAAACAAATAATGAAATTATGTTTAAAATTGAGTGAACAGTTTGTTTTCAAGGTTCCACGGCTTATTTTATTGCTGGATTAAATTAATTATTTCAAAAGAAAAGAAAAAATTCATGGTAACAAAAACGTCATTGAAGGAAACCTTAAACGGTTATACATTTATGGAAACGTAATAATAGATGAAATAAAAAAAGTATATGTCATTCTAAATAATTATGGTTTTCCATAGATAGTTTGCCGAGTGACATTATGTTCGTGTCCTTCGAATGCTTAGAATTATATATGAATATAAAGAACAAAACTATGACATTCGCCGCAAGCAATGCCACAACGCAGTAACAGTTATAAACAAATAATAATAACGAGATATATGCCTTTGTCTTTGGTAAATTAAACGACTTCCAAACAATACACGCTTCACGGTGTTCGAAAATTGAAATAGTGAAATAAAAAATAAACCGTTTCAACTGAACGAATGATATTTCGCTTTGTTCTAGATTTAAAATTTTTCCAAATCATCGACAGGCCATCATTCATTCATTACGGATTACAATCGCGTACGGATCTCTTATTTCGAAAGTTGATCTTGTGATAAAATAATAACGGTCCGTAACGGTCAGACGGCCACTTTTCCGTAATAATAGATGTAATGACAATATGAATTATCGCCGGCCGCGAACCCGGAGTGAGAGGCAATTATCTTCAAAATTACCGACGTTTCGTGTCAACTAAATAATGCTGGCCATTGTCAGACGCCGTACCGTCAGGAGCGAATTAAAACTAGCCGCTATGAACGAATGATTCATGTAAACAGATAAAATTCTCGTACAACGTTTAATAGTTTAATTAATATTTTTTATGCTGTTTAAAAGTCGATGAACTTAATGGAGTGATTCATTTGCACCGAAAAATCATAGCTAAACTCTATCGGAGCATGCAACACAACGCATACGTTAAATATAACCCTTTGACTAACATTTTCAATATGTATTATTTATTTTATTTTATTTTTGGCAACCTATCTTTCGGTTGATTGTTACCGTCATTGTGGAGCAGGTAATATATTAATATTACAAGTTTGTTGTGATTATTTCAAGATTGTGGCCCTTTCGTTACAACTTCCAGAGAGTTTTTGTGGCATCTCAGACTTCATGGTCCGTGATATTATTTTCCACCTACTTCACTTGTGCACAATAACCAAGCTATATTACGTAAAACACCATCGATATTACAAAATATAGAGTCAAATAACACAAGATTAAGAATAAAATATAAAATCCACCACATAACAGACTAGGATCTGATATGTAAGAGGATCTAGGATTTGCCACCAAAAACTTCCTTTTCAATTAGTAATGCAGTGGCGAAAATTTTGATAAGAAACATAAAAAAAGTAGGTACAACATAAAATGACATAGTTTTGACAGCTGTCAAAACAACCATCGCCATTATAAAACACGAGAACGGTTGCGGCGATAGTCAAGTACGTTAGAAAGCATATCGTTTTGCTTTGCTCCAATAAAAATGTGTAAAAGCGTGGCATCGCGACCGTTACATTTAGGTATCGAAATGAAAGCAAGCGGCTGAATAATAATAGATCATTTGACACGAAATGGAGAAAAAAAAATGCTTTTTGTCAATTTCCGTTGTGTGATGAGAGTGAATTCTTTTCAGACAGTGTTATATTGAGTTTTTATACTCAAGTCGAGGCGCTTGGGATTTTGTTGTAAAAAACATCTGGCAGTGATTGTTTGAACACTTGTTCTGAATTTTAACTTTAATGTTCTCGTAGACGTTGGTTTTTTTAAACAATTGATCATAGACTATACGATATCTCATATATAATAAGTATATTTTATTGTCATAACGGTAGCCTTAAGACTTCATTGGGGGCATTATCCGTCGGGAAGTTTTGCATACTTAATGAAGAAAGCGGAATCTCCCAACTGCGATGTATGTAGGAAAATTTATGATGTGCATCACTTGATGATGGAGTGTGCCGAGTACAGTATCGAGAGTCGTAGAAGAGTTGTATGAGAAGTAGTTACCAAAACATTGCTATTTATCACAGCATCTCGGCTGAACCCTGTTCGGGTGAAGCTGAGGTGCTGTATACCTTGGTAATGATACCTCATCAGTGTCTGATGGAGCAAGAAAGATTGGGGAATAATGGAGCTGATATGTTCCGTGGAATAAAAGTATCTAAAAGTAAAATGAATTAAAAAAATATATTATATAAATCGATAAAATTTCTGAAATATATTAATATCTAGATAAGATTTAGTCTATTCTTGAGAGAATTCAATGGCAGAAAACGTTAATTTTAAGTTTTTTCGGTTGTCCCAATTTTTTATATACATATTTATTTATTTATTTATTTATTTATCATAAGAATCAACAACAGTAACATAAAAATAATAAGAATGTAAAATCTAACGTGTCTGTACTTTATAGATTTTTAAGTACGAGTAATAAAATACATTTCAATCAATTTTAGAAATGTCTGTCTGTCTGTATGAATACTCATGACCTAAAATACTGAATATCATTTTTGTTTCATTAAAATCGGTTCGGTCTATCAAAAAATATTGTCATTTTAATGACGCCACGACGTAAGTATACAAGAGAAAAGTAGATAAGCAAATGGACTTAATATTTAATAATCGCTGTTTTTTACATAAGTTTAATGCGGACGAAGTCGCGGGCACAGCTAGTTGTTAAACACGTGTAGATACACGTTCGATACGAAAGTCAATCTTTATATCCAAGAATATAGTACTGATTATGTGATATTATAATACAAATTAAGCCATTCAGTATTAAATAAACATAACTTAGATATATATGGGTGGTATAGAGTATAGAATACTAGCCCCTGCCCGCGACTTCGTCCGCCAAGAAAAAGTTACTATTCGGGGAAAACGCAGAAACGGAGGAGAAGCTCAAAAAAAAAAAAAAACATCGAATTAAAAAATTTTCATCTGGGCTCCGCTCATATGGCCTTAGGAGAAGATATAGCCTAGCATAAAACCATTCGAGAATGAGATATAAAACAGAAAGAATTATTAAAGGGAGAGAGTCGAGATACCCCAAAACAAAAAAAAAAAAAAAAAAAAAATTTTGTTAGATTACAAAAATTGTCATATGAGATATAGTGACTAGTAATACCTTTTAAAAAAAATTGTGATGAACCCGCTCTTTGTTGTAAACGGTAATGATTCTTCTTCTATTTTATTTTTGGCAACCAGTCTTCTAGTAGACTATTACTGCCATTGTCAAGTGAGTATCGATATTACAAGTTTCTTGATATAATTTCAATGAACTAACAAGATAGCCACCATCTTGGTGGTGGCCATCTTGTTAGAACTTTCCTGAGAGTTTTTGTGGCAAGTCAGAATCCATGCTCTGAATCCATGCCATCTATTTCCGATCCACTTCACTTGTGCACTATAACCAAACTATATTACGTAAAGCGCTACCAACATTACATTACATTACATTACACAATATAGAGCCAAATAGCACAAGATTATAGATAAAATATAAAGACCACTACATGGCATTCCAAGATCCCACCAAAAATTTAACGTTAATGATTGACTTCAATTTTACCCGATGTCAAGTGACGAAATGAGGAAAAGTATGGATAGCGACTCTTGCTGAAAAAAAGTCGAATTTTAAATAAACCTGAATCGTGGTTTGTGTAATCGATTCATGAAAAAATCGAGACTGGAGGATGGATTATTCAGAAATTGATGTCTTACAATTTTTTTGATGAGCTTTTTTAATTATAAATTATTGTGTGGGTTTCATTTATATCTAAATAGAAAACATAGTGTCAGAGATCGATTCACTGAATCGTTTCGATGTATAATATAAATAATGACAATCGATTTGGTTATTTCTAAAAATCTACTTTTCGAATAATCGATCTTAGATGGTCATTCGTAGCAAGAAGTAGCTAAGCATAGGGGACTGTCTCTAAAGTATATCAATTTTAACTTAATACATTTTATTAACTCAGATGATCTTATTAATCACAGTTCTTTTACATTAGATTCCACGCGGACGGAGTGGAGGGCATAGTTAGTATCAAATAAGGTTAAAACACATTTGAATTAAAGTACCAACATTACAATTGGGGCGACAAATTCTTCACACAAGCCCCAGTTATGACTAGAATACATTATTAGTAAAGCATATACACATACCATTCGAGTCTACGTTAAAATATTTCATAATTCATGTCAATGATATACTATATTCTTATTCGGTGAAATAACGGCGCGTTAATTTATTAATTCAGTACGAACTACTACGAGTCAGAACTAAAGTGAAGACATCATGTTAGTAAATTCTGGCCGATGACTTTATTGTCAAAGTTATTTGATTCCACACTACCGATACTTGGTTATATCTATACTACTCACTACATATTATAAAACAAAGTCCTCTGCCACGTCTGTCTGTCTGTTCGCCATAAACTCAAAGACTTAAAGGTTTTCCATGCCGTCTTCACCAGTAGATAAAGGGATTCATGAGGAAGGTTTAAGTATATAATTTGTCAAGATTTTTTGTAAATTGTTTGAAATATAACGATAATTGTTGGAAATGTCGGAAAAAGTCAATCCGCCTGGGAGCTTTCCTCGAAAAGGCTGCTTCATCCTACTACTACTGATACGATTCTTTCACTGTTAGAAAGATATGTTATCCCTGAGTGCTATAGACCACTTTTTATTTTGGTAAATATATATATTTTCGATAATTAGTCACAGTAGAAGTCATGAGTGAAGTCAACAAAAATTCTATAATATGACGTAAGCTACCTGAACGGTTTGAAATAAAGGAATAAAATCTATAGCAAAAATATAAATTACTTTTAGCTTAACAAAAAAGTCCGTGACACCATTATACATATAAATTACCTGTCACATTGTTTGTCTAGAATGAAATCCGAAAGTAATTAACTGAACTTTACAAACTTTTACACACGTGTGTAATTTGGTCCAACTTGTGATATGTACATATAAAATGATTTTATTATTTCACGAGACACACATATTTTTGTATTTAAGCTTATAGATTGTCTTTATTTTTTTAATATGACTTTGTCTAAATAATCTATAGTTGTGCCTGTTTTATCTTTGTATAATTTTTTGTCGTTACTATTAATAACTCTTACAAAAAATAGTAATGCTAGATAATACTTTGAAAAATCCTCTAACACACAGTTAAAGACTCGTTATAATTAGTTCAGCCGTTTCGAGGATAAACGCATGCAAGGCATACACTTTAATTTACTTAATGTATATATATAAACTCATATAATGATGTAACATTTGAGTTATCTCCAGGAATGTTATTTATATTCGAAACCGGTAAATTCGTATTAATTACTTACTAATATTTAGACAAAGGAATTCAATTATTTATTCAAAATAAATTAAAAATCATGATAGAAGCAGAATTATTTAGTCTAGACTCGTTGATTTTTAAATTTTGGTAAATAAATGGAAATAAAGAATATAAATAATATTTAAATGAATATACAAACCCAAATTTCTTGTTTTATAGAAATCACTAAAAAAAATTGTCGCTTCTTACATTTTAAATTAAATGATCTCTTAAATTAATTAAAAGGTGCATTTTAAAATTATACAGAGTGAACGAACTATTAATTAGTCTTACGTACTCAGCGAGTTCACACGGGAATCAATTAGGCAATTGTCTAAACGAAAAACACTGTGAAAAATAATTAAGAGAGATGTAAT